>JAMPIV010018573.1:0-157270 GCA_024509875.1 Oreohelix idahoensis | reverse complement strand
ATGTACAGGCAAGTAGTGCCGCGTACGGGCGGTCTATGGAGGTTTGGGGGTTGGGGCGACGGGGGCCCCGCCAGGTCCCCCGGCCGGGCCGCACGGGGTGGCGCGTGTGGGGGTCGCGGTGGGCTAGGGTCGGTAGGGTGGCTGGGGTCGACGTAACCCGTGTGGTGGTGACCAGGGGCCTGGACCCACAGTCAACCTGGCGATCGGTCGGCCGCCGCGCTCGCCGTCCCCGCAGTCCCTCTTCCGTCCTCGTACCTGGAACCTTTCGGGCCGGTCGAATAAACGATCAATCTTGATTACATTTCGAGTATTGCTGGGCACCCCCTGCTTCTGGCCAGGGGATTAACCGCTCTCAATTAGTCCCCCCCCGGGGTGACTCCTATGGTTTTTTGGCTTCCTTTATCCTGGCTCACACCTATAACTTAAACTCCTCCATTCCAACCTTTTTCCAAAACTTTTTTTTTGCCGTCCCCCTGATCAGAGCCTTGACAGTTATCCCCCTCAACCCACCGTCCGGGTTGTTAGGTTTGTAATTTTTCCTCACCCCTTTCCCCTTCAAAAAACTGAGCAAAAAAACTATCTTTCCCCCTTTTCTCCGGCCTTGCCTGCTCTCCCTTTTCCGGCCTGCTCTCCCTGTCCTCCCCTGAAACCCATGGATATTTTGCGGCACATTGCCGGAGTGTGGAGACCCCACGCTGAAACGACGCTTTTTTTTTGCTACAAAGGCCAATTTCCCGCAAAGTGGCCCATCAAAAGATTGTTTTTTCTGAAGGAATCGTCCTAATGTGAATCGAGCCCCCCTTATTAAGAAGTACCACGGTAAATCCATTACGCACATAACGCGTTTTTTTCGATTAGGTATCGCGAATTAATGTTTAGTGCTTGATTTAGTCCAGCCGCGACGGAAGACTCTAACGTTGTTCAACCCGTAAAAAATCTCCCTTGATCTATGAGCCATCCATGAAATTTTGTTGTACACTTCAAAAACATTGTCCCCAAATACTTTTTATATCATTCCGCCGCCGCCTCCTGCGATCGATCTTTCAGGGACACGAAAGACTGCTCAAAATGGGAGAAGCCTCAAAATGGCCTTTGCCCATCCGGGGCGCATCCTCTTCCCGAAAAATAATCCTTTGAAAAGAAAGAAAGAGCAAGGTCCCCCCCCGCTTCGCATCAATCTGCCCCTTTTTCCGTTATAGTGGAAAAATCTCCCCCCAATTCCAACTTGAGAAGCTTCCGCTCCATCATGGCTGGCCATCCGAAAAAAAGCCCTCCCCGGTAACTTTTGCCCGAAGTTGATCCCGCAGGGTCCTTGCTCCGGGCGGGGGCGAGAGAAATCTCCAATAGCTTGCTGACAACTGCCTCCGATAGCTCTGATGTGCATCGATCCAGAGGAACGCCGCTCATGGCAAGTTCATTCTGTCTCTCTGCTGCCTTCTCCTGTGTTTCCCTCTCTGCTGCCTTCTCCTGTGCTTCCCTCTCTGCTGCCTTGTCCCTCTCCTGTGCTTCCAATTTCCTAAATTCCATCTCGGCCTGCCTCTCCGCTGCTTCTGCGGCGGCTGCCCTTTAGTCTTTCGCTGCTTCTGCGGCGGCTGCCCTGTCCTCTTTCTCTTTCTCTCGCTGAATATGTCTATCATTTTCCCTTATCAGGTAGGCCTTAGTCTCCTCCTTATCCATTCCCATGTCCTGAGCAGCCTCGCGCCAGGCAGCTCGTAACTTTGCCATATCCGCCATCTTACCTGTAACCTGCTGTAAGTTCACAACTACAGAGAATGACAGAAAAGGAAAAGAGAAGGAACTACCTGTTTACGTAATAGGAAATACGCCCTCTATAACCGCTGTTTCAAAAACCCGACCTCAGACTAGCACCAAGTCTGAATAATAACCTGGAAAAAATGTGTTAAGAAGCTACCAAAAACCCGAAATTACCTTCCTGTTAAAGAAAAATTTCAGTATGCCATCAATTACCTCTAAGTCATATAAAGCTAAATTACTGCCAAATCTAACTGACTGTAACCTGTGGAAAAACTTATAACTGGATCAGTTCTAATAGCTCAACGTCTAGGGGATATTTAAAGAAACTCTATTCTCAGAAAACTTTCTACAGAGACAATCTATGAATCTAGATACGATCACAGAATTGATCCCCACAAGTTGATCCACCGGACGATTGCCGCCCACTTGTCACGAAGTGGATTTAAGTTTGTAGAGGTTGCCATGATCGAAAGCAAGACCCTAGTATGAGAAAGTCTGAGACGATGGAATTTAGATGAAAAATGACATGCCTGAGGACAGATGAGACTATTGGCTCAAGGGCTAGAACCAGGATTTGACTCTACCCTTACCGCTTCGTGACATCAGACAAGCTATAGAATCACCCTCCTCTGACTACCTTTAAACACAAGGAGATCAGGTGTATAAGAACGACCACAGACGTCACTATACAGACAACATGTAGTCAAGTATAGAGTATAGAAGCTGATCCAGTATATAGTATAGATATATTTACACACAAAAATCATTAAATTTCATCATACATCAATCAAATAAATAGCGTGCACTGTTGCAGGGCGTGAAAAACAAAGTAACAATTAAATTAGATAGACACTAGAAAAACTTCAATTCCATTCACTCCTCCTGTCACCCTGCTGGGGAACAATAATATGATTAGTGATTTAAACAACTCGAATTATGTGGGGCTGTCAACTTTAGCCTCCACTCTCTAACACAAATAATGTTTCTGTGGTCTCAGTCCTGTTGACTTCCTCACCGAACGTCTACACAACTTCAACCCTGTTAGGCGATATGCGCCGCTAACTAACACCACTGGAAATGCTACAATAATAGACTTGGCTTACACCGATGGCTCAGTGTCTATCCGTCAAAGGGATAATAAAACCGACCCTACTGGTCCTGTCTAATATCTCCCTCCTTCTCTCTCTCTCCTGGTCTCAGTGTCTCTCTAACACTCGACTTCGGATGATGTAGCGTCTTTGTTACGCTCTTCTCTCGTTACTTTCAGGACCCAAATACGGTAACCCTGTCACCTGCTCCTGAATTCGGTGATGATGATGATGTTCGGGTATCAAGCATGAGGTACTTGATTCACTGTAGAAACTTCTCTGTTGCTGAATAGCTTCTATAACGTTCCACTTTTAACCCGCTCCGGATTTAGAGGAAACGACAGCATTGATTTCTGGCTGTATACAATTACACCAGTCTCCGGGCCAAGTTCCGTTGTCGGAGACTAAGAGCGAAGAGCTCTGTGCGTTATGATAAATAAACCCGTTCCCGCTAAAGCATGGGCACTTCACTGCAAACGACCGTAGGTTATTTTTCTTTTGCTTCTGACGATAACTCGAGTCCTCTGACCCCTGAGATATTTCCTTTTGCCGTGAATAATTTGTATTGGCAAATTATGCTCCCCCACTGTTTGCCGTCACCCGCTGAAATTAAAAGAAAATGCGTCTAATGTACACCAACTCCAACATAACGCATCTCTAACACATATAGCTCCCATAATCTTTACAACTCCCCTACTCAATACCTCACTCGTTGGGTACAACAATACATAAATAATACTACCCAAGTGGCGCTTAAATCTCACTCCTCCTACTCCCCTTCTCTCGTTCTGAACAACGATACATAAAATAATACTAGCCCACGTGTCTCTTCAATCTCACTCCTTCTACTCCCCTTCTCTCGTTCTGCACAACAATACATAAAATATTCCTACCCACGTGTCTCCTATCTCACTCTCCTTCTACTCCTCCCTTCCCTCAACTTAAATCTTCCAAATAAGTAAACTAAGCCCCAGACACTGTCTGACGGGTTGCGTAGTTGTTACGCATGGCTAACCACGTGTCCAAACATTTCAACTAGGTAAATCCTTTGTCCGACATTCCCATTACACCTTGGGTTCCCGACTTAAGCCCCAATTTAAATTTAAACCTCGTGTTATAGTAATAATTTACTCCTAAGCCGTATAATTCAGTGATAACATAAATCTGTACCCTCCGACTGCATTTCTCACATTTAAGGCACGATAAAATTAACGTTCACACAATGGAGTTCCCAATAAAATTATATAGGTAAATACACAGGAATAAATGGTGGTTTTACACAACATTCTACAACTATGAGCACCCGTGTATCTTATAACTTCACACGCTCCTACCTACTGCCAAAATCCTAGAAAGACTTTAGCACACTTTTACATTTACATCGTTCTTCAAAGATAATAATGGATGGCGCTACCGTTTAAAACTTAAAGTTAATGTCCCCGAAGAACTTTACTTACGGGCCGAAATTTCTCAAAGAACCCTCTAATAAGTAAAACGATAATAAAATTACTACATACCAATTACCGCTTTTCTTCCCCGCACTGGAGACGATATATACGTAGTCGCACGGCAGGCAATTATTTTCTTAATAGAGAAAGATCCCCTCTAAACGATTCTATATATACACAGGGAACCACTCCTGTTGATCACCTACGCATCTGCTAAGTTATCCACTCGGACCAATGGAAACGCTTAGAAACAATAAAATAACTAGCGACCTACACCAATCAGATTTGAAAACGCGCAGACCGCGTGTCCAAAAATGGCATCACGTTACGTGACGTTTCTGACGCGTCATACAGGCGTGCAAGAAAATAGCGATTTTCGTAAACAACGAAAATCTACGTGATCGCGGAAAATCAGAAGAAAATAAAACTGGTGGGAGTAAGAAATAAACCTGCCGTCATAAAAAGAACCCGTTTAATTACCTACACAAAAATACCAAACACGATGAATCAATGAGAAGAAACACTGCAAACACATATAGTTACAAAGAGGAGAATAATGGTGAAAATTCAAATAGAAGAACAGACTCGGGCCTGTTGAAGGACAGAATTACAGTGTAGCATCACAGTCACGTGTCGTGGGTTCGAACTGTTAGTTATTTGTGCCTTACATTTTCGTTCACTGGTTTGAGGTAGACGTGATTTTTCTAAGCTCCAGGATTTTTATGGAGAGTGTGTTTTTCTAATTGGGGCATTAAATGGATTTTTCGAAGGCCGCCACCTTGTTAAGAACGTTCCATATGGGGAAGGAAACTTATTGAGAAGTCTTGCACAACCCCCTCTTGATATTTTTCGTAAGGAATATCTCAAGGATATTGAGGCAACTGAGTTTAGGTCGCCATCATCAGTTATTCCGCCACATTACTTGGGTACCGGGAATATTGCCCTGCCTACTAGTACACGGCCAGGATTGATGAAAGATTTAAGGATATACACATATATACCTCTTATATTTACTCTACTCTTAACTGTGGAGATAAGGAAGGCCAAATGATTGAGGCTCGTTATTGACTGACGTAATTGGTTATCGCATTCACATGTTTTCCTGCCATATACTATGCCATGTATATATCTTGATTGGATGTCGTACAATAAATGTCAGCCATGTCTTCCCGTGGACCTGTTCACCTGCCGGCTTTTGTTGTATATGCTGACCATATAATGTCCTGTATGAAAGCCTGCAATCAATCGCGTGTCATGCATGATCATCTACTATTTTTCCCCAGCCGTAACACTCATCATATTCACTTCTGTCTCCAGTTCTCTTCTCCGTATGTTTTTTGGTCTACTTCTTTCTCTCATCAATCCTGTAATTCACATTTCTGCAGCCACCTGTTCAGCTTTCTCTTGTCGGTTTAGAGTACGAACGTTCCATGTGCCAATGCTGTAGATTATCCTAGACGAAAAAAAAAACGGTTATTCGGCAACCTAGACTCCTTTTGCTTTTCTCTGGGTTGCTTCATGAGCCTCCTTTCCAGAGGACCTTCTTCTGCCTTGGACGGCTGAATTGACTTACATTCTGTATTTGACGGAGCCATATTGTTTGTTGAAGTTTATATGGTAAAAAAAATTGTTTTCAGGTTGGGGTAACTAACCCCATTCCCAATCCTCCTTAGTGGCTAAACCCTTTTACATGCTTTTCTTTAACTTGCAACGTATGTCACTCTCTTGACACTCTCTTGTCACTTTCAAATCTTGCAATCAATTTTTCAACCACTTCCAGAGGAGCAATAGCTCTGAAACGTGGCATAGTTGTGTACTCCCCATGACAATACAAAAACCAGTCGTAAAAATAATAAAATGAATAAAACTAAAATGAGTATTAATTTTTGTTTGTTTGTATTGTATTATCAGTGAAATGGGCGATAACTGCAAATAATCTAGGTGTATTCTTTCCAACAAGATTGTCTCTCTTGATAGAAATATTCAAACTTCTCCCTCCCCCCCCCCTTTTCCACACACACTGTCGCACGCGCGTGCACATACATACACACAACTGACAATTACATTTTTAAAATGTCATTTACAACTCTTATCCAAAGTTTTTTTTAAATAAAACAAACAAATAAAATTAACTTTCCGTGTAATTTACTGAATAATGAAATCCGCCTCCTGTGCTCAGGACTCGTTTATCATAAACTGAAAATGTTATTGGCGGATCGATTACATTTGACACATTTAAAAACACAAAAAAATTACACTAAAAAGAAGAAAATTAAAAATTAAAAAAATATATTTTAAACTCAGGCTTTTTTTTAATGCACTAAAAAGCCACAAATAATGTTTCAAGGAGTTTATAGCTTGCAGTCAAAAAAATGTAACATCAAATTAACCAAAAGCCTGGGCTGCTGATTCTACATGAAATTACCTTCTGCTTTATTCTTCATTACACACATGGATAAAATATATGATAAGCGCTTAAACGCTAGACGCTTTTTGTCATTTTGATGTTACATTTTTTTACTGCAAGCTATAAATTCCTTGAAAATTTATTTGTGGCCTTTTAGTGCATTAAAAGCCTGTGTTTAAAATGTATTTTTTTTGTTTTCTTCTTTTTAGTGTCATTTTTTTTTATTGGTAGCTCTTTTTTATTTATCAACACTTTTTTATGTTTGTGCTACAGCTAATGAAGGAAAATCCAAGCACGTCCCGTTTTGTTTTCTAAATCTATTGTTTATTTGTACCATTAAATTCAACACTAGTTTCTTTTTTAACTTATAAATTGAAATTAATCTTACTGTGCCTTTAATTAAGAACGTATGTTAAGGTATATTGTTGCATATTTTTCACAGGCCGAAACATTGCTATTAGACAGTCAACCAACCAAAGCAGCTACTACGAGATACTTACCAACGGTTCAATTAAATACTCCGCTGCATTGACTGTTGACGGTAACACGGATGGTATTTTAGAACACAACAGTTGCTTTTGTACATCTCCTGCAACTGCTCCTGGGGTAATGTTTCTGTCTTTTTCGACGCATCCATACCTGCGAAGAATTGTACTACATAACAGAAGTGGTAATATTTTATTAATCATAGAATTACTGTCACATTTTACTTGACTAACATATGGGCACCCAAAATTATGTACAAGTACTGCTAAGGGACATTTCTACAACAAAGTCTGGTTCCGAGAAATGCAAATGGGGAAACAAATAAATAAAAGCCAAGTCAGACATAATGCTAAGAAATAAATGAAAGCAAAGTCCAACATATAGTCTCCAATAGATTTATAACAAATTACATAGATTAACACTTTAATGCATGTCATATTTCATCATCTTCGTTGTTCGATCTCGAAATAATCACGTATAACTCTCTGATACAGCTAGCAGTCCGTCAACAGACAGTTTTTCCCTCAACTGTGTTGTCGTCAACAGACAGTTTTTCCCTCAACTGTGTTGTCGTCAACAGACAGTTTTTCCCTCAACTGTGTTGTCGTCAACAGACAGTTTTTCCCTCAACTGTGTTGGAGAATGTCATGCTGCCATCCTGCTCTTCTCGTGAAGCCGGCAGTGTTGGAGCACGTGTTCTGCTGTTTGTTTATTCTTCCCTACATGGGAACCTGTATATCCATTCAATTTTTAATTTGTTGTACAGATGGTATCTGAGTCTTCTGCAATGGCGGTACTTAGTCCGAAAATTATCACTTGGTCTCTTCCTCGTAATGTATAGTATACAGTATAGTTCTGCAGTATCGGAGTCTTGGTGTTCCGTGTGCCATTTTTCTCTTTAGCTTTTTTTATTTATTATTGCTTTTATCTCTTCAAATGTAGCCCTGTCTACTATTTGGATTTTCTTTCTTCCTTCTTTGGTAAGTTTATCTGCCCTCTCATTCCCATATATATTGCAATGGGTATGGATGCTCTATACATTTACTTGTATTATTTATTAGTACTACTACCAGGCTGTCTAATTCATTGATTTTATTGTTGCTGACGGTTGTCTTGTCTCTTGTAAAATCTTTATTTTCTATGATGCCATTTGCAGCTGTTTTAGTGCTTCTGACTCTGCTTTAAAGTTGTTCGAGAATTTTCGAGTGCCCATTGAGATTGGTATTTCTGATCCATTACTTAATTTTGTGGCCGAATATGTCTTGTGTATAATGTTTTCAGTATTTTGTGGTCTACACCTCAGGTAGTTCCTGCTAGATTATTTTTTTCATTAGAGCCATTCTCTGTCTAGCTTTACGCTGGCTCTTTTCCATTTCATTTCCTACGTTAGTCTGCTATCCCTTGTGGTTTCAAGGTATGTGGTGTTCTTTTCCTCTGGCAGGACATATCCATTTAGCTTCACTATGACTTTCTGCTCCTTGTTTGAGTGTAAAGATTATACATATTGTTTTCTTCTCATGTATATTTAGGAGCCATTTTTCTGTCCATTCGTCTAATTGTTTTTGTTTTGATATTTTCGTTGGCTACCCATAATGCTCGCTGATCTCTCACGGCAAAAGTGCCGAGTTCGATTCACGGTATCGACCCACTTCAGTCTACCCAGCTGTAAATGGGCACTTGAGTTTGTAAAGGAGAAAGCAGCGAGGAAGTGAACTGGTCACCCCACCTGTCGTTGCTGGACCTAATATAGTGAAGTCTCTAACACTACACCCCCCAACAGCAGTATCTGCTACGGGACTACCTGTTTAGCCATAATGCCAGTCTTCAGCGTACAACGAATTGTGTACCCTCTTTGGTATTACTAGCAATAACCCGTCAAAAATTGACAGGTTTTTAATTATAGTGTGTTGTTTCTGTTACATGTATTACAGATGGTACTATTACTACTCTGGTCATTTCATTGCAGGCGACCGTCATTAGATATTTGTAGTGAAAATTACATGGATGTATTAAATATGAAGACATGGAGTAACCTTCCTAAATGACGCCTGGAGCAGTGATAATGATCTAATGGACCGGAAATTGACTAAATAACTAACATTTCTTTTATGACAACATGTCTCGTAATTGTTCGTTCATCTTTTAAAATCTTGACTTTCCAAAATCAAACTATTCATGCACACCGTCATTTGCAAACTTTTATATTTTTGGGAGAGTACATATAATGGAAACAGTACAATTATTGCCTAACTTTCAACCACAGTTGCACCCTTTAGCTGTGGTTGAAAGTTGATGTACTCTCTCGAAAATAGAAAAGTGCGCAAATGACGGTGTGCATGATGTGACCGACGTACTTACGGCGGGAACTATAGTATTGGATGTCATTTATGTAGATCAGGAACAGTGTAAGAGATTTCACACTGCCTTGGGGCCCTGTTGGTTCTAATTTCATTTTGTGACTTGCGTGCCCTAGTAATTGCACTCTAGCACGCCTATTTTCAAGGAAGTGGAGTACCAATTTGTACGCATGCCCACATACTCCATATCTGAGTAGTTTTTGCTTTATCCCAGCTCTCCACACTTTATCCAAAGCCTTCACCGTGTCTACCTAGACTGCCAGTGAGTTTCTTTAATGGAAAGCATCTTCAATGTCTCGTGTGATGTATATTATTTGGTCCTCTGTTGACCTGTGTTGGCTAAAGCCAGTTTGTTGAGGGTGTAATCTATTGCTTACTTTCAAGGTGCCACATGACCCTGGTATTGACTAATCTTTCCATCAGTTTACCCGTGGAACTAAGTAAGCTGATGGGTCTGTAGCTATCATGTTTTGTTCTGTCTTTCTTCAGGTTGGAGTGCTGGAATCATGATTGCCTCTTTCCATATTTGTGGCATACACCTTTTCTTCCAGCTTACATTTATTATTTCTAGAAGTTTCTTTTTACTTTGTGTTCCAAGGTGTATTAACATTTCATTTGTGATTCCATCCTTTCCTGGATATGTTTTTGTTTTTTAGATGCCTGAATGTGTCTTCTTGTTCTTGCGATGTAAATTTAGTCATCATGTGTTCCTTGACTATATTTGGAGTTTGTTCCTTTAATTTTGTGTCTGTTTTTAAATCTGTCTTCCTTCTAGTTTTTAAATTTGCTTTGCTAACTGTGCTGTATGTTTCAGTGAACGTATTTGCTGTCATATAAGGCGAATAATTAGAGGTTCTGCTCCAAACACAATTAGACACTTTCTGGTGCACTGCAACAAACACAATTAGACACTTTCTGGTGGACTGCAACACACACAATTAGACACTTTCTGGTGGACTGCAACACACACAATTAGACACTTTCTGGTGGACTGCAACAAACACAATTAGACACCTTCTGGTGGACTGCAACAAACACAATTAGACACCTTCTGGTGGACTGCAACAAACACAATTAGACACCTTCTGGTGGACTGCAACAAACACAATTAGACACCTTCTGGTGGACTGCAACAAACACAATTAGACACCTTCTGGTGGACTGCAACAAACACAATTAGACACCTTCTGGTGGACTGCAACAAACACAATTAGACACCTTCTGGTGGACTGCAACAAACACAATTAGACACCTTCTGGTGAACTGCAACAAACACAGACACTTTCTGGTAGACTGCAACAAACACAATTAGACACCTTCTGGTGGACTGCAACAAACACAATTAGACACCTTCTGGTGGACTGCAACAAACACAATTAGAAACCTTCTGGTGGACTGCAACAAACACAATTAGACACCTTCTTGTGGACTGCAACAAACGCAATTAGACACCTTCTGGTGGACTGCAACACACACAATTAGACACCTTCTGGTGGACTGCAACAAACACAATTAGACACCTTCTGGTAGACTGCAACAAACACAATTAGACACCTTCTGGTGGACTGCAACAAACACAATTAGACACCTTCTGGTGGACTGCAACAAACACAATTAGACACCTTCTGGTGGACTGCAACAAACACAATTAGACACCTTCTGGTGGACTGCAACAAACACAATCAGACACCTTCTGGTGGACTGCAACAAACACAATTAGACACCTTCTGGTGGACTGCAACAAACACAATTAGACACCTTCTGGTGGACTGCAACAAACACAATTAGACATTTTCTGGTGGACTGCAACAAACACAATTAGACACCTTCTGGTGGACTGCAACACACACAATTAGACACTTTCTGGTGGACTGCAACAAACACAATTAGACACTTTCTGGTGGACTGCAACAAACACAATTAGACACCTTCTGGTGGACTGCAACAAACACACTTAGACACCTTTTGTGGACTGCAACAAACACAATTAGACACCTTCTGGTGGGCTGCAACAAACACAATTAGACACTTTCTGGTGGGCTGCAACAAACACAATTAGACACCTTCTGGTGAACTGCAACAAACACAATTAGACACCTTCTGGTGGACTGCAACAAACACAATTAGACACCTTCTGGTGGACTGCAACAAACACAATTAGACACTTTCAGGTGGACTGCAATAAACACAATTAGACACCTTCTGGTGGACTGCAACAAACACAATTAGACACCTTCTGGTGGACTGCAACAAACACAATTAGACACTTTCTGGTGGACTGCAACAAACACAATTAGACATTTTCTGGTGGACTGCAACAAACACAATTAGACACTTTCTGGTGGACTGCAACAAACACAATTACACACTTTCTGGTGCACTGCAACAAACACAATTAGACACTTTCTGGTGGACTGCAACAAACACAATTAGACACCTTCTGGTGGACTGCAACAAACACAATTAGACACCTTCTGGTGGACTGCAACAAACACAATTAGACACCTTCTGGTGGACTGCAACAAACACAATTAGACACCTTCTGGTGAACTGCAACAAACACAATTAGACGCTTTCTGGTGGACTGCAATAAACACAATTAGACACCTTCTGGTGGACTGCAACAAACACAATTAGACACCTTCTGGTGGACTGCAACAAACACAATTAGACACTTTCTGGTGGACTGCAACAAACACAATTAGACACTTTCTGGTGGACTGCAACAAACACAATTAGACACCTTCTGGTGGACTGCAACAATCACAATTAGACACCTTCTGGTGGACTGCAACAAACACAATTAGACACCTTCTGGTGGACTGCAACAAACACAATCAGACACCTTCTGGTGGACTGCAACAAACACAATTAGACACTTTCTGGTGGACTGCAACAAACACAATTAGACACCTTCTGGTGGACTGCAACAAACACAATTAGACACCTTCTGGTGGACTGCAACAAACACAATTAGACACTTTCTGGTGGACTGCAACAAACACAATTAGACACCTTCTGGTGGACTGCAACAAACACCATTAAACACCTTCTGGTGGACTGCAACAAACACAATTAGACACCTTCTGGTGGACTGCAACAAACACCGTTAGACACCTTCTGGTGGACTGCAACAAACACAATTAGACACCTTCTGGTGGACTGCAACAAACACAATTAGACACTTTCTGGTGGACTGCAACAAACACAATTAGACACCTTCTGGTGGACTGCAACAAACACAATTAGACACCTTCTGGTGGACTGCTCCAAACACAATTAGACACCTTCTGGTGGACTGCAAACAAAATGACCAGCAGAGGCAAAATAGTAAGACATACTGTAGTAACCACAAGGTAGAAATGAGTGTAGAAAATCTCATAGGCACTAAGATCCCATCAGAACAACAAAAGTTAATAAAACACTATATTATAAAAACTAAAGCTAACATATAAAAAAATAAATAAATAAGGATCCGAGCCAGTAGTCTACACTGGTGAAAGACTCCCCCCAGATACATACGGATTAACCGAATAACCCTCCAGTTAAAATTAAAAACATACCAGTTTAGACAATATCATATTTTGGATAATAAAACCATTTTGAACTATAACTACAAAAGGAAAAATGCCTACTAGATATAACCAACAGCTCCATGTATATGGTAGATGGTTGAAAGGAGTGTGCTACAAAGAAAAGTAGCAAACACCATAATTACAAAAAATGATATAAAAAGTTGTGCATGGGGCTGAGAACGTCACCATGTACAACAACTCGCCATAGAAATCACTGCGGCGCGTGACAATTTTGTGCAGGCTTCCTGCGGGACCAGCTACAGTGGTAACTCAACGCTCCGCCGTAAGCAGTGCATATGACAACGATGATTAGGATGATGACAATGATGGTGTGGTGATGATGATGATTATGGTGTCGATTTTGATGGTGATGATATAATGATGAATATGATGGTAAATTTTGACGACGTAGAACAAGAACCCATAATCAAGCTAAGTCGTAACAAATTCTTGGACACATTCACGCTTAGCGCTACCAGTCTTACTACCGCCACGAAACTTATATTAATCCTGCTTCTGACACCATGGCAGTAGACTGACACAAGCGGTCGCATCATGTACAAAGAGCAAACATGAGAAAGAGATGAACTATTGCAATGGCAGTAAGCAATAATAAACATTTCAGCTGATCGTCCTTTTATGTGGCAGAAAACAAGCGAGATCAGATGTGGAGAAAAACACTTGCACAGAAGGACACAGACATTGATTGGAAAAATCAGAATCGCAGGAAAATAAGTATGATGGGAAGATCCTAGATAGTTAGCTAAAGGTCTTTTTCGGCTCTTTCCATAGCTAACGTAAGTCTAGCGTCAAAATTGAATAAATAAATACATGCTATGCCTCATTTATAACCGGAAATTCCCATCTTGGGTCAGGTTTAACAGGATATTAAAACTCACGTATAACTAGAATTACACAACATGCTCTACATATTTGGTGTTGTCGGCTCGAGTCAATGTCTCGGACTTGAGCCGGACTTAATGTCATCACATCAACTTGACTCCAGCCGAAAAGCGATTTAGGCATTGGCGACTCGACTCGACTCAAAACTTGCAAATTTTGGTGAACTGCCTCGCCACCCTCATTCATAATGCACTCTTTATTAAGCAGAAACAAAAAAAGGTGTTTTTTTTTAACTCAAACATCACAAGGCGTACAAGATTTTTATTCTGCAAACCCATTTTACTACAGATTGTCAGACATAACTGGACACTGTTGTTGGACAAACGTCTCAAGACGCAACGACCGCCAGAACAATAATATTGTTTCGCTATGTAAACATATGGTGCTGTCCATCAGTAGTTGTCGATGGGGATAGCCTATGGAATATGTGGATAACCTGAGGAACTGGCTCATTAAGAAAGAAAGATACCTATTCGAGATAAGGACAACAAGGAGAGAAGCCGAATGTTCTCCACTAGATCGTGTTTTCTAATAAATTATGGAAAGTGTTTTATTTCCCTTCTACCTTAGCTTCTGCTCTCAGATCTCGATAAGGAAAGAGCCCCCACTTCCTAAATGAAGGATTTTACTTTATGTAAATACAAAACACAGACAGCTCGAGTGATACATTAACGAACTAGATAATTATCAAAACGGCTATTCGGTTTATTAGTTTAATACATACACATATAAGGTTAGTAGACAGTAAAAAGGATGAAGTTGAAAGACTATTCACACACACACACACACACTGTTGAAATGTAAAAAATGTAGTTAATTAAATATGAGAGTAAACCTAAGTAAATAATGGGATGGTGGTATGATATATTAAGTGTTACCACACTGATGTCCAATCTACGATGTCTATGTGTCTCTCAATTTTCCTCCAATGTACGATTATACACGGGTAGGCATAGACAGTCCAATGTAGGTGTATGGTATGTCGTTAGGGTTATCTCCAAGACGAGGACTTACTGATGAAACCTTTGTAGTAATGAGAATTTGGAAGACATACTGTCCTTTAACATTTGGAAATCTCTCTAGCGTTGATAAACTGATGACAGTTGTCTCAGAAAAATGTCTGCTGTCTGATCTTGAAAAGGCAATAAATAGACTGGAACTCCTCACGACATGGTAGCAAATGGGTTTCGTGCAATGAAGCTAGTCTGGGTGAATTGACGTCATGCAATATACGATGAGAATAGCTGAATTCACTTCATGCTCTGGCGCAGTGAGTAGCTGAACTTGGTGATTAGAGCTTGATATCTTGGCGAAGCAACTTGTGACAAAGTGATCTTGGTATGTAGACTGATAAGCTTGTGAGTATAAACTCTTGATTCATGAAATACGTTTTTAAGTGAGTTGAACTTGGTATATTGGAAAAATAATGTGTGCATGCTTTAACTTGGCTCAGGCTTTTGAGAGAGTTGAATTTGATTCACGTATATGTGAATCAACTTGTGAATATGTAATCTTGGTTCATAAAATATACCTTTGGGTGAGCTGAGCTTGATATACAGGAGAATCAAATCCTTAAGCACTTGATAGCCAGGTGAATAAATGCTGCGCCACCAACGTTTACAACCGCGGGCGAAATCTTCCTTATAACTTAGGAAGTGTATGGTGTCCTATCTGGTGAATTCAGCTAGCTTAGCTAGCTTCTTTCTGGTTGGACACCAAACACATAATGCGTAGACTCAGGCTTCTGCAGGACTGGAGACACAAAAATGGCTTCATAAATTTGACATCTAATATCAATAGTTAACTTTCTTTTTATCTTATTCCTCACCACTGATCGCTCTGTTTTTAATTCTCTTGTAGTGATATATGACGTGAGGCGTACATCCGAAGAGTTAAATATATTGCACATGAAAGTGGGTGCTAGTGTAAGTCCGTAATGATGATCTAACAATCTTGATGAAGGTGAAGTACGAGGGGCGTTCAAAAAGTAATGCACCACATCGTTTTTCTCAGGAGCTGTTTATTCAAAAAGCATGAAATTTATACACAATATACATGGATATGTCATGTAAACATCAGTATTATTCAACATAATCCCCATCAACTTGTACGGCTTTATGCCAGCGCGAGACAATTGCATGTATTCCTAGCCCGTACCAGATTTTGTCTTGATCATGTAGCCATTTCTTCGCTGCATGGATCACTAATTCATCATCTTCAAACCTTGTCCCACGGAGTGCATCTTTAAGTGGACCAAATAGATGAAAATCAGAGGGTGCCAAATCGGGACTATAAGGTGGATGGGGTAGTACAGTCCAACCCAATTTTGTGATTGCTTCCCGTGTTGCCAGACTTGTGTGAGGTCGCGCATTGTCGTGAAGGAGAAGCAGGTCTGCTGGATTCTTGTGCGGCCGAACTCTGCAAAAACGTTGATTGGGTTTTTTCAATGTCTTAATGTAAGCTTGCGAATTGATTGTCTCTCCTCTTGGCATAGCGTCCACAAGAATCACACATTCAATGTCCCAAAAGACAGTGATCATGACCTTTCCAGCTGAAGGAATTGTCTTTAATTTCTTTCTTCGTGGGGATTGCTGATGATGCCAATCCATTGACTGTCTTTTTGTCTCAGGTTCAACATGATGTGCCTAGGTTTCGTCAACTGTAACGATCTTAGCCAAAAAGTTCTCTCCATCAGCATTGAAACGCTCCAGCAATTCAGAAGAAATTGCTTTCCTTTGCAATCGGTGGTCATTTGTGAGCCTTCGAGGAACCCATCTTGCGCAAACCTTAGAAAATCCGAGAGTTTTTATAACTGCATTTGCACTACCAATGCTGACTGACAGCTGTAAGGCCAATTGTTGAGTAGTGATTCGCCTATCAGTAAGAATAATGCCCTAAGCGCATTTCAACATTTCTGCGTTGGTGGCTGTGACAGGATGTCCACAGCGCGGCCGATCAAGCAGCTCCGTATCTCCACTTCCTGATTCTTTGATTCTCTGAACCCAGCGACTGACTGTACTCCTGTCGACTGCAAAACTTCCATACACATCACATAGACGCTTGTGAATGTTCACAACAGATTCCATCTCTGCAACGAGAAATTCTATCACAATTCGCTGCTTATAACGCAAGTTGCTAACACGCTCCATTTCAACGGTTTAAGGAAGCCGTATTATTTGGCCAGTTGCAGTGCAATTTGGTGCACACAATTGGCACATGCCATATCTGAAGTGTGCAAAATTGCATGCTTCTATCTTCATTATTAGCAGAGAAAAACGATGTGGTGCATTACTTTCTGAACGCCCCTCGTATATAATTAATAATTACTTCATTATCTTTGTATCATAGCAGAAAAATATTTGATTCGTTTAACCATTTACGGGTAGATGTATGAAAAAATGTCTTTCGCACACTTAGCTTTGAGGCTAAGCGTAAAAATAAATTTTAAATAATGAAAAGAAAAATCAATAATACTTTTTTTAAATAAAATTTACTTACCTTTTCCCTTTGCACATTGCTTAAGAACATTATATAAGATTAAATTCCACAGGTATGCATATTCTAAATCCACACATAAATGAAATATTAGAACAGGCTGTGAACAGACTCCTCTGATCTTGGGAAAACTCTATGCTTCGCGTGTGTTTGAAAATCCGTTCTGACTTCTGGCAAACGTCGTTATATTTAGGGTGCCAATATTTGAGAAGTCGTGGACTGTGTTGTATGACTCGCCCCTCTAATCCAGTAACTTGGCGCCCATCATGCGTTGTGAGGCTGGGGTAGTCGCGTGCAATTTCAATGAACGTCAATTGTTAAAGTGTGTGGGCTCTAGCACCCAACTCTTCACTTCGTGCACCCAGTTCGTTTGCGAGACAAACCGTGGTTTTGGATTGGCTCCTCGCTACAGAAATCACCCACCCCTTTGTCGCAAAGTCCCTGTTTTGCTTCCTTGTTTGATGGTCAGCGAGTTGTTTTTCTTTAATCTATTTACTCACTGTCTTGCTACGGACACGACATGTCAGTGGCTACCATTTGGCAACAATCATTTATGTGCGTGTTACGCGTCCTTTGTGGCTAGGTGTTATTGTGTCCCAGAGCGGTAACACTCGTTTTGTTTAAATATGGGATTAGGTAATTAACTAATTCTAATCATCCACATGTTGACGTCTTTCAAGTCAAGCAATACTTGTCTGACGAGACCAGGTGTGTTTCCGAAGATAAAGTAAGGTGGGGAAAAATCAAAGGCGTGTTTAAAGTTACACTTAAGTACAAGCCATGATTAAGAAAGATTACTTTAACAATGACGAAAGAGCAAAACGGAGAGACATAAAATAAGAAAGATGGTGAAAATGATTCAGGGCGATAAAGATAGGCACAGTCATCACAAATAGGCTATTTGATTATATATGGTGTCCCAGAAGTTTTGGTGCAGTTTTAAGCTTTGATAACTTCAGAAGGGGATTCCCCAGAAAAATTTGAAATTAGTTTTCAAAATGTTCAGGTCAGTAGATGCACTGCACACTGATTTTTTTGGGACCCAGTTCAAATGCGCTCTCACTTCTTTTTTTTTTTTTTTTTTTTTTTTTTTTTTTTTTTTTTTTTTGAATTATTATATCTTCACTCCCAATCAACTATTTCAGACGAAACAAGCATCACAATGACGTCGAATATGAAGTGTCATTTTATTACC
Organism: Oreohelix idahoensis; assembly: GCA_024509875.1. Taxonomy (NCBI): domain Eukaryota; kingdom Metazoa; phylum Mollusca; class Gastropoda; order Stylommatophora; family Oreohelicidae; genus Oreohelix; species Oreohelix idahoensis. The sequence goes on along the minus strand of JAMPIV010018573.1, from coordinate 138,561 downwards.
TAGAATGCTATGTCACATTGCCATCGCACATCAGAGAGAGGTCCAGTTTGTTCAACACATGATTTCATAACAGAGAGCAGGCTTTGCTGGCTCTTGTATGGCTATTTTAGATGTCATTGTCGTTCATCTTTTTACAAGGAAATTTTAGATGTTATCGTAGTTCATTTTCTTCCAGGAAATATTAGCTGTTATTGTAGTTTTTTTTTTCTTACCATGAAATTTTAGCTGTTATTGTCGTTTGTTTTTTCCTTACCAGGAAATTTTAGATATTATTGTAGTTCATTTTTTAACCAGGAAATTTAGATATTATTGTAGTTCATTTTCTTACCTGGAAATGTTAGATGTTTTTGGAAGTTCATTTTCTTACCAGGAAGCTTAGATGTTATTGTAGTTCATATTCTTACCACGAAATGGTAGATGTTATGGTAGTTCATTTTCATACCAGGAAGTTTTAGATGTTTTGTGGTTCATTTTCTTACCAGGAAATTTTAGATGTTTTCGGAAGTTTATTTTCTTACCAGGAAATTTTAGATGTTTTTGGAAATTCATTTTCTTACAGGAAATTAAGATGTTATTGTAGTTCATATTCGTACCACGAAATGGTAGATGTTATGGTAGTTCATTTTCTTAGCAGGAAATTTTAGATGTTATTGTAGTTCATTTTCTTACCACGAAATTTTAGATGTTATTGAAGTTCATTTTCTTACCACGAAATGGTAGATGTTATGGTAGTTCATTTTCTTACCAGGAAATGTTAGATGTTGTTGTGGTTCATTGTCTTACCAGGAAATTTTATATGTTATTGTAGTTCATTTTCTTACCACGAAATTTTAGATGTTATTGAAGTTCATTTTATTACCACGAAACGGTAGATGTTATGGTAGTTCATTTTCTTACCAGGAAATTTTAGATGTTATTGTAGTTCATTTTCTTACCACGAAATTTTAGATGTTATTGAAGTTCATTTTCTTACCTTGGGACCTCAAGACGCAGCAATAGAGACCGCAGTCAGCGACTCATAGCTTGACTGCCTGCGTCAGGACCAGCGAACCAGAGCAGGTCAAGACCTCACTCCACCTCCACGTGGTGGTCCTGGAAACAGTCTCCAGCTGTGCATTCTGGCTGAGCGAGTGTGGATCGAAATGGGAAGGCAAACCCGGTCCTAAAAAATGCCGTGCAGAAGTCGGATGTGTCGACCGAAAGGTGCAGATATCACAGCTACGTTGTAAACAGACACAACGCAACCACCGTCCTTTTCAGGGCGAACGAAGAAGAAGAAGAAGATTTTCTTACCAGGAAATTTTAGTTGTTATTGTAGTTCCCTTTCTTACCAGGAAATTAAAAAATAAAAAAGCGAAAAGAACTTATTAGTGAAATGACGATTTACTGGTCATACTTTTGATATTCGTGCCATGTACATCCATTGGGAATACCTTTGTCTAAGAAGCTAGAACGTTTGGTTCTCTCGGCATAGTTACCTGATTCCAGGATCCAAACTAAATGGGTACCTTTTCTTAGCTCTTAAGTTAGAAAAAAAACCAAAAGGCACCGAAGAAAGGAACTGGTCACACCACTTCATAAAAACGCTAGACTGGTCTGCGGAAGTCTCTAACAATTCACTCCCCTACGGCAACATGATTACCTTTACCTTAATATACAATGTATTCAAGTTAGGATATAAATAAAATATGTTTTAAAAAAAATTTCAGACGCCCTCACAGAACAAATATTGTGTGTATGTGTGTGTGTGGGGGGGGGGTGGGGGCGGGGTGGGGGGGGGGGGGGGGGGTGGGGGGGGGGCATAATGGGGGGGGGGAATGGGGGCAATGGGAAAGCAGAACTGGAAATTAACTGATACATGATTATGCCAGAGATAATGATACCATTGTGTATACAAATGGGTCTGTGATGCGTGGTGAGAAATCAGTCTGGGACTTCTCTGCTAGGGTAAAGGGCAGAAACGTCGTCGAACATACCGGGGCTTACAAGATTTTCGGCATGATAATGGAGGTAGAAGCAGTTACTGCAGCTTTAAGGTGGCTGACTGAAACGTCATTAACAAAGGCAGTCATTGTGTCAGACTCTCAGTCCATGCTTCGAAAGTTTCAAACTGGTTAGCTACGGCATGAATGAAAAACATTTATGGTAGCTCAAATCTACAGGAGCTGGTGTGGATCTACTGTCCTGGTTATGCAGGGCGTACACGGTAATGAGAGAGCTGACAGACTAGCATCAAGAGCCCATAGTGGGGACACTGGATATGAATATGGATTTTTTTTTTCCAGCGGCACTTGGGCTTTCAGCCCTTTGGCCCAATGACATGTCATTGGGAGGCTGGGGAGCCTGGAGACTTTCCTTCCAACCCGGTTAGGAGCTTCGCTCCTTCCCATCCACAGAGGGTTTATCTCAGGAGCCGTTCAGGTTATGACACTGCTTCAAATGCCCACGCCCGGGCTTGAACCCTGAACACCTGATCGCCAGCGCAATGTGGTAACCATTACACCAGCGCAGCGCCCATGAATATGGATAAGGGAGAGACACTGAGAACAATTAACGATCGCCTATTAGAGAATGGCACTGCAACAGATGAACCATCAAGGTTACGAATGTTGGAATTTTTCATCAAACGTCAGGCTAGCACAGATGGACGAATGAGAGAATGCATCTGTCGTGTGTTCAACCAGCAAGCTACAGAAATAGTTTTTACTATTATTGTGTCGTGTAAGAGAACTGCAAACAATTCTGATTTAGTTACACACATCAAAGTCAAATCAGAGGCCGTATGTAAATACTAGAGGCCCTACCTGTTCTTTGCACAAGGAATCTGTAAAGAATTTTTTTTTTTAAATTAAATATAGGAAAAAGTAACCCAAGCTGAAATTCTGGTATTTATTTAAACTCTGTTACATCCCTTTACATAACACAATTTCCTTTCTACAGTTCTATTGATCAAATCTGTTGTTGGCTTCTTTCACTGCCACGATTTCAAACTGTCATGAATATTCTCGCTTTGTCGTCCCCTATCTCTGCTTCCTTCTATCTTTCCTATCGTCACGATATACTTCAACTTCCTTCTCATAACATGCCCCAAAAGAAAGTGGATTGCTCGTTTCTAACCTGAGGAATATATTTCCTTTGTACATTGGCATCTTTCAAGACATTCCCATTTTAGGTGCCCATGTTATTTTTAACATTAAAACCATATCTCTGTGGCATACGATGCTTTTTCAATTGTGTTTACTAATTGTCCATAACTCACTTTCGTATGACAGGATTGGTCCTATTTAACTCTGAAGAGCTCTCTTTCTTACTTCCACCGAACAAATAGTTGTTGCGCAAAATGCTTTTCATTTTAAATAGAATGCAGCTTTTACTTGATATATTCTACACATCACTTCTGAGATACAACAACCAACCGATTTTATTAATGTGCCGACGTATTTGAATCTATGGACTTGTTTTAAAATTGCACCAGTTACTTGTAAAAAGAATTCCTGAGAACGCGTTATCTTTAAGATGACTATAGATTCTGTCTTTTTTTTGGCTATTAAGGTTAAGACCTTTATTTTATCTTTCTGTTACTTCTGTATCAATCATTTCCTACAACTCATTGTCACTATCCTGACTCGGCACATTTGTTCTCTTTAGACTTATTGTGAGGCCAAAGTCCTTGCATGCCTGGGTCAAGGGATTCATCAAGCTCTAAAGCTCCTGTTGGCTTTGAGTGACGACTGCACCGTCATCAGCGAATAACAAGTCTCTGATAGTGAACCTTCTGATTTTTGTTTTTGCCTTCAGATTAAACAGACGGCCAACTGACCCATTGTGAAGGCATATTCCTTCAGTTGCATCTCTGAATGCATGTTTCAAGAGTAAGGCAAAGAAGATCCCGAAGATGGTTGGAGCCAGAACGCAGCTTTGTTAAACGCGTGGGTGTTCCAGAAGGAAAGATCAACACTTTGAGAGGTCATAATATAGGTCTTTCTAAGAAAAACAGTTCCTCTATACATGTGTCCCATTCGGAACGATTTCCGAGATAGAGCTGTTTGAGTTTGTCGTACATTACTTTCCTTCCATCCCTCTAGGATACGCATGCAACTTTTGGAAGCAAGTGATACGGTGTTAAGCTTGAGTTGGCTGTTTTGTCGTTGACAGTGACATTGTAGAAGTGTTGTTAAAAATGCCGTCCTTCTTCACAAATGTCGAAAATGCATATATTCGTTCATAACCCTCCGCTTCCAAAGCAGCATAGGCCTTCAAAAAACACATACCTAGTCCTCCTGTCACGTGCCATCATCTCAAGTTCTTTCCACGTTCTTCCCATCATTTTCACCTCTATTTCCAGCTCTTTTCTCCGTGTGCGTCTTTGTCTACCTCTGCCTCTCTTGCCCTGTGGGTTCCACAACAAGGACTGCCTTGTAATGCTATCAACAGGTTTCCTCAGTTTGTGTCCTATCCATCGCCATCGTTTTCTCATCTCTTGTTCCGTTGCCGTTTGTCTGGTTCTTGTCATCAGTTCCACATTCGTAACCTTGTCATACCATTTTAATCCTTCTAATCTACAAAAGCACTCATTTATGAAAGTATGTAGCCTTTTGGTTGTTGCTTTTGTTTTTCGTTCACCATGTTTCAGTGCATATAATAGTACTGACTTGACATTTGAGTTGAAGATTCTTCTTTTTGCGTTGGATCCGATTTCTCTCTTGATCTGCATATTTTTCCCAGTGCAATGAAAGTTCCTCTTGCGTTTTATATTCTTAGTTTGATGTTTTGTCTATATTGCTGCCAAGATATGTGTACGAATCTACATCTTGTGTTGGTGTTTCTTCAAGTTCAACCCTGTAATCATTTCCTGCACTTATTCTCATTATCTTTGTCTTTTCCCTGTACATTTTCAGACCCACTTGTTGTGACCTCGCATCGAGTGTTTTTATTTTGTGTTGCACCTGGTTACGGTTATGGAACAGCAGAGTGTAGTGGATTTGGTGTTATTCTATAAATATTAGTACTTTTAATTCTATCTGGTGTGAGGACAGCTATGCAAGCCCCTGAGGTTTATTAATTTCAGATAAAGTTACAGGGAACCTGTCTGCTTCCACCACAACCTCACCCGATTATATATCTTCCCCTACTGAAGTGTAATGGTGTGTGTATGTTGTCTAGCAAGTGTCTAGGGTATATGCAATGTGATGAAGTGTAGAAACAGGACAACAACTACACCTATTACTAATAAACAATGATTAAACAAGTCACTGGGTAAGTTTTGAATTTAACATATTTTTTTTTTACAATTTATTATCCTGTTTCTTTGTTATTCTTTTAGACACAGGAATAATCAACTCAAAATGATAACATAAATATTTACAGCAATAATTCACAAATATAATTGAGTCTGTGTTTTCCCACAATTATTTATATGAGTCAAGCTAGAAAAGTGGCAAGTATTCCTTTCTCCTAGAAAAGGGTACAGGTTATTCGAACGTTTAGATTCATCACTGTCTGACACAATATATTTTGGGAAATTGAGAGTAGGATTGTTTGCGATATCAAATACCCCAGACACGATTGCTTATCTGGGATTTCTGGTAACAGGCTGACTGAAGAATACAATGCCAGCCTCCACTGCCAAGACACGTTTCTGCTTCTAGTGATATAGTTATGTGCAGGCACTCAGTAGATATGGCCTCACGGCAGAACTTATGGTCAGGTATTTGATCACCTGGGCTCACTTTGAATCGTAGAAGAAACCCTGGAACAAAACAAATTTGTCCAACTCAGCATCTAATAGTCTCTCTCTTTCCCTACTCTAACATTTGCAATATCATCAGACATCAGCATGGTAACTAAACAATTAGTTAACGTTCTCAATTTGGTTGGTACCCCCTTCCTGGATAAATAACTTTCAAACCACCGTTTGACACTTTCCTTGACAAAGGAAACATTTTACATTAATAATATCAAGTCATGTACAATCACGGTGACGTGCTGAAGAAGACGGCCAGTGATCTTCCTGGTCTTATGTCATAATGCAACATTTTTTTCAGTAATATTTAATTTTCTTTTCTCCCACTATGGCAGAAAGCCTGTCTGGCTTTTCCATAACAGTGTAATACATTTCCTAACAACGCTGTGAAACAACACAGAGTTTGATGTTGACTTCCCTCTAGATAGACGTTTCCCCTCATAATTTTCATACAAATTCAATATTGCATACATAATAATGATAATAACGATAAGATAAATGTTTTCATTCTTACCGCTTCAAAGAAATATAACCACTAAATAGTTGAATATTGCGATATATGGTAACAGTCCAGATCGCTGCTAGTGCTGAATAGCAAACAAGAATAAACTGAGAAAGATTTCAAGTCCGTTCGTCTATCTGTCTTCTGTCCTATATTCTTTATTATTTTACAGTTTTATATATTCTATTAAATACTAATTGATCCTTGTTGATATCTGTCACACCGTCATTACATTATTTTATTCTTGTATTTATTTCTAATGCCTAGTATCGTTTTATTTCTACAATGCTTCAAAAAATATTTCCTATCCTGCCTTACTCAAATTTGTAAACACGATCTAATGACACCAGGCTATACTCCGTTTCTGCCCCGTTCAGCACTGTGTATTCAAAAAAAATCTCACGTTAATCGTAATTTTTTTCCTTTTATTTTTAACTATCGCTCTCATGCACTACGAGACAACGCTTGTAGTAATACGTCACAAAAAGCGTCAAAGTGATGTCTGTCTGCTACTTTAGACTTACTCTTTCGCTAAAAATACGTTGTGTATACGTGTTTTTGATCGGTGTCGTCCAACATTGTGGTAATATACATTCGCATCTGCGTTACCAAAAAAAAAAGGGTTTTTCTATCGTATTTTGAAACTAAGCTACTATCTCGCCAAGCACTATCGTCTGCTCGGCGCGTGACACCAAGCAGAACCAAACGCTTGTCGCAGTGTAGCATTCTCCCTCTCTCACTTTTGTGCTTCCTTTATTCTTTTACACGTTTTTATTCGTACTCTCTTGCTTTGAAGGCTAGGCTTGAACTGTGACGTTAGTTTCAAGCACGTGGTAATAAAATCTAGTGGCTTTGCTAGCGAGATAATTAACTAGCATTTCTACAGCATACATTGGATTCCCGACTGGCCTAGTAGAAGCTGTTAGTCACTAACACACGGGCTGTTTTATTTACTAGCATTTGGGAGTACAATTCTATGGAAATTAGCGTTTGTCTCACAGATATTATTACACAGAGCCAAGCCATATGCAAAATCTAGATCATCAATCTGTTTCGTCAGATTCCACTGGATGCATTTCTGATGTGTGACGTCGATGATATCCCATTCTAATGCTGGTAAAAAAAAAAAAAGAAATGGAGACAAGATGCATCCCTGTCGCACTCCAGTTCTTATCACAAACGGTTCTGTAAGCTGTCCTTCGTGAAGAACTCTGCATGTAATGTCTTTCTAAAATTTCTTTATTAAGTTAATAATCTCCAGGGGGACTCCATAATGCCTCATTAATTTCCAAAAGAATTCTCTATCTACACTGTCGAACGTCTTTAATAGTCCAATGTATAGAGGTGAACTCCATTCTAGACTTTGTTCTATTATTCTCAAAATGGCTATTTGGTCTGTATAGGATCTATTTTGTCGATAACCTGCATGTTCATCTCTCTATTTCTTGTCTATGGACTCTTTTAATCTCTCGAGGATGATCCTGGTTAATACTTTTTCTGGCACTGATAGTAACTTTATTCCTCAATAATTTGTGCACTCATGTAAGTTTCCCTTCTTAAGCAGCGTAACCAGATATCCTTCCTTTCATTCTGCTGGTATCTGTTCCATTTACCAGACTTTACCACGTAAATTATATAACATCTCTGTAGCCGTGTCAATATATGCTTTGATAGCCTCTGCTGGAATGCCATCTGGTCCAGCCGCTTTTCCGTCTCCTAGAAGCTTTATGGCTTTCTTTATTTCTTCTTTCTTTGGTCTTTCACAGTTAATTTGTAGCTCTTCTTCTGCTAGCTGGATGTCTGGGGTGTTTGTGGAGCTGGTCTGTTGAGAAGGTCCTCAAAATATTCCGTCCACCTTTTCATTTGCTTTTGTATATTTCTAAGCAGTTTTCCACTCTTGTCTGTTATGAGGCAGCTTGCTTGCTTGAATTTCCCTGTTAGCTTCTTTGTGCTGTTATACAGTTCTCTTATATTTGCTTTGGCTGCAGCATCTTCTGCCTCTATTTCCAACTCCTCGAAATATTTCCTCTGACTCTTGTGATGCTTCTTCTTACTTCTTTGTTTGCTTCTGGAAACACTTATTGAGCCTTGGCTTTGGAACTTCTGGTTTTGCTTCCGTTTAAATCTGCTTTCTTGTTTTTTTGTCTTTTATCGTATTGGTGGTTTCTGTTGTTATTCAAGCTGTTTTTTGTCCTTCCCTTTTCCCCAGTATTTCTTCACACGTCTCATTCTACAGTAGAACTCCATTTATCCGAACCCCATGGGACCGAGCATCGTTCGGATAATCAAATGTTCGGATAATTGGATTACATGATGTATCGAGTACATGTACACATATTTCTATAAATAATTAACAATCACAAGGAAAATACACTATAAAACATATTTACTTGTACTGTAATAATAATACCCACACTGTATTAGATCACTGTATCACCAAAATCTTTCATTACACTGCAGTGCATGTACTACTTGTATTAATTATTTTTGTTAAGAAAGAGAAATGTTTTCAAAATAACATTACAAACGATTCAAAACCAGGCGCAACTTACGTATACATGTACTTGCACAGATGTAGCCCACTATTTAAAATAATGAGGAATCCTCTTTTACACCAAACTGGATAGTCTGCTTTTGGGGGCTAAGTCTCGCATTCTCTTCAACAGCAGAAGCTGTGTAGGACAGCTTTCATCTTCTTGCTCGTACCAAGCCATCGCTGTTTCTAGTGCTATAAAAGCCTCTTCAGGACTTGGTCGACGTTTTGGGTTTTCTTCATAATCTACAAGTACATCATGTACTTCTGAGGAGTCTTCATCATCGGTCACTACATGTATTTGGTTTTCTTCTTGCACAAAAGACAAAATTTCTTCGTCATTCAAAAACTGAAAACCAGAATCATTATCATCTTCTAGCCACATGTGTGCATCATCTTTGTCACAGTCCGAAAATCCGGGCATTGCTTGAAACAGTTCCACAACTTCATTTATACAATCATCATTTGTGTCCACTGCAGTAGTTTCATTTCCTCCTTTTTCCCCAAGCAATCTATTCCACGCCTTGTTGAGATTATCTTGTGACAGGGTGGTCCAAGCATCAGCTAACATATAGCAGCAGTCTTTGAGATTAAGCTTTTTGGAAAACACCACCACACTTTCTTCATCTTCAGCCAACAATAAACGACGCATGACTTCCTTCTTGTACATCTTTTTAAGCTTTGCTATAACACCCTGATCCATTGGTTGAATCAGTGCTGTTACATTGGGAGGCAGAAAAATTACTTTAAAATTTGCATCAACTGCATTCAATGTATCCGTCTCTGGATGAGATGGTGCATTGTCCAGTAGAAGAATTACTTTTCCTGTTTTCTTTTCTTGTTCTTTCAACCTCTTCACATTTGGGATGAACTGATTTGTATATTAATCGGGACCCCAAGATGCAGCAATAGTGAATGCAGTCAGCGACCCATAGCTGTACTGCTTGCATCAGGACCAGCGAACCAGAGCTGGTCAAGACCGCACTCCACCTCCACGTGGTGGTCCTGAAAACAGTCTGCAGCAGTGCAGTCTGGCTGAGCGAGTGCGGATCGCAATGGGAAGGCAAACCCGGTCCCTAAAAAATGCCGTGCTGAAGTCGGATGTGTCGACCGAAAGGTGCAGATATCACAGCTTAGGCGTAAAGAGACACAACGCAACCAACGTCCTTTTCAGGGTGAACGAGGAAGAAGAAGAAGATTTGTGTACCAATCAAGACATATTTCACTATTCATCCAAGCACTCTTCTGTGCTTTGTAGCACAATGGGAGACATGTCACACTCTTTAAACAACGTGGTTTTTTGGCTTTGCCGATCATTAGCACCGGTAAACGATGACTTCCACTGGCATTCGCGGCTACCAAAATTGTTACTCTCTCTTTGCACTTTTTAACCCCAGGGGCAGCTGCTTCGCGCTGAGATGCAAGTGATTTTTGAGGCAATGATTTCCAGTATAAGCCAGTCTCATCGGCATTATACACATCATCGAGTAAATAACCTTCTTCTTCCAAAAAACCAAGAATGTTTCTTTAAAATTTTCAGCGGCAGTTGCATCGCAAGATAAAGATTCCCCTTGAATCTCCAATTCTCGTATGCCATGACGAGATTTAAAGTTTCTTAACCATCCCTGGCTAGCCTTAAAGTCAGGAGGACCGTCAAGTTGATTGTTGAACTGAAGTGCCTTTTCACACAATAGAGAGCCAGAGATAGGTTCCCCTTTGCTTCTTCTTTGCACAAACCATATATACAAAACCTCTTCCAATTTCAAATCTTTCGCATTTCTCATGGTTTTATGTTTCTTCGACCCATTTTCACTATCCAATTTCGATGCAAAACTCATAATTTTATCCTTGTTACTTTTGATGTCAGAGACAGTAGCTTTCCCAACATTGAAAATCCTCGCAAATGAAGACACAGTTTCACCTTTTCCTAGTCTCTTGATAATTTCTGTTTTCGTTTCAATTGACAAAACATTGCGGTTCCTTTTATATGCTTTAGGCCTACTGGAAAATGCCAGATCGCACAGAGAAATACGTGTACACCAAAATTATTCTGCTGTAGTAGCAGACACAATTATTTTAAGTTGAACTGTCTGTTTAGCCAGTGTTCTGCCTAGAACGCACACTGGATTGGTAAACCAGATATTAACTGACTTTATAATCTAACTGACTTTCCTGCATGTAAGCGACCGTCCATTAGCCCATCTCATTGTCTACAAATTGTTCGCACACATTTGAAGCTTGCCGCATCAAAAGATTCAGAACTGTAGTCTAACGTGAATGGTGGCGCCTGATTTTTTTTTTCTCTGGAAAAAGTGTTCGGATAATTGGATGTTCGGATAATTGGGGTTCGGATAAATGGAGTTCTACTTATAGTTTTGATTTGCTGCCAGTAGTCTTCTGTATTCACTTCATCTTTCAGTTGTTGGAGCACTTGGTATTTGTTGGATGTTGTGTCCGCAAATGTGCCCCTTGTTTCTTGGTTTCTTTCATGTCCTATATTAAATTGTTGTCTTTAACTATGCATTGTTGCATATCTCTTGAGTTTCATTTTTACTTTGGCAATCAGAAGATGGTGATCTGATGCCACATCTGCTCCTCTATATACCTTTACATCCTGCAATAATGATCTAAACTTCTTGTGTATGCATATACAACACTGGTATACACACATTTTGGTGCCTTAAATTTTATAGCTGTTCTTTGGTAATTTTGGGTTGCTGATTCCAAAAATGTAATCAGATTTTTTCTATCAGCTCTAGTTTTTGAGATAACTAAGAATGACCATATTAGTAGGGCAAATGTTATGTACAATCCTAGAGATATGTGCTATCAGTGGCATTTTGACTTTAGCCTGCATTCATATTATATGTAATTACTGTGCATATACGAGTATTACCAAAAATGTAATAAAACTTTATCACCAGCACTTGTTTAGTCAACTCGCAAAAAGGATCTTTTCGAGGACTTCCTGGAATGTGATATGCCCGGACAGTCACGCTTAAGGGTCCAACAGTAATCTGCCATCATGTGGGTATCCCAAAGTCCCTGGTATCTCTCTTCCATTGTTTTTATAACTTGGTGAAATCTTTCACCTTGCTCCTCACTAAAGTCGCCAAGATTCTCCGAAAATAAATGTAAATGGTTATGGAGGTAGTGCAATTTTATGCTCATGCTGCATCCAAGTTCACAAAAATTGGACAGCATGTTTCCAACTAATTCCGAATAATTGTCTGCTTTAAAGTTACCCAGAAAGTTTTGCACAACTAAAACAAATGATGACCAGGCTGTGGACTCTGATTTGTTCATGGAATCAATAAAATTTGGATCATTTATTAACTTTCTAATTTGAGGTCCATCAAAAATTCCAGCTTCAAGTTTGTCTATGCTCAATTCTGGAAACTTTCTGCATAAGTAATTAAAACAGATACCATCTTTGTTCAGTGCCTTAACAAATTGTTTATCAAGCCACGCTTTATATGTAATGGTGGCAGTAGAACTCTTTTTCGATCAATGAGAGGCTTATTGACAATATTTTTTTCTCCAACTTTAAATTCATCCCTCAACGGCCACTGTTTCTTTGTCCAGTGCATATCTTTTGCCCTGCTATCCCACAAACATATAAAGCATGGATATTTGGTGAATCCCATTTGCTGGCCAAGCAAGATGTTCATCATTTTAAGATCTACACAAACCATCCAGTTATGTTCTAAATACTTCAATTTTTCCAGAACTGTGCTTATTGTAGCATACTCCCCCTTCATTGTAGTAGGATGAGCAATTGGAATTGAGCCATATTTGTTACCATTGTGTAAGAGAACACCCTTCAAACTTCTTTTAGAGCTGTCAATGAAAAGTCGCCACTCATCTGGTGTATAACTTACACCCATTTTGTTAACAAGACCTCCTACATTAGTACAAAACACAAGGTTCGTTTTCTTTACAAAAGATTGGAATAAAACCTTGCTCTCTGCTGCGATAAAATGTAACCTTTGTTTCAGCAGTCAGTAATTTTTTTTCTTTCAATCTTGAAGCCAAAAGTTCTGAAGATTCCTTGGAGAGATATAGATCTCGGATTAGATCATTTAGTTCAAGCTGGTCGAAGCGTTGAGCATCTGAAAAATCATCTTCGAAATCACTATAACTGTCACTTGTCGTTCCACATGCCACTGCTGTCTTATCTTCTAGCAGGGAATCCGAAATCTGACTGAAAGTTGGAATTGGAATGTCATCTCCGTGGGGAACAGGTCGCCTAGCAGAATCTAAATCTGGATATTTCCACTTTTTGTGATTTTTTTCCATTAATTCCCTTAATATTCACAACACAGAAATAACAGTCATCACAGTGGTTCTTGGGCTCTCTCCAAACCATTGGAATTCCAAATTTTAAACATGTTCTTTTCCCACCAGTCCACTGTCGCAGGTGTTCAACACATGTTTTGCAAACAATATGAGGAGCCCAAGTTTTGTCCTGGTCACCTAGTTTTACTTTAAAGTAAACAAAGTATGCCTTTTCACAAAAACAGTAATATGCTTCCTATGCTCTTCTTTGAAAGTGTACTCTCCACAAATATAACAAAATAAATGAAGTGAAAGAAAACATGCTCTTCTTGAAGATGATGCCGTTCTCTGTTAGAAGTGTAATAAAATAAGTAGCATACTAACATGCATGCAAAAAGTGCGCGTGCGGGCCCGTCTCTTTTTTTTTTGGGTCACCCTGTATTAATGAAATACAAAAATGTCTGTATCTCAAAAACTAGAGCTGTTACAGACAGGTAAATGTGATATTTGGATTGAGCAGGCCTCATTTATGTACAATCAAGAGTAAAATGTTTGGCACCAAAAAAAAATTTTTTTTTGGGTAGGGTTGTGTAATCAATCTGATTTTCTGTTCTATGGTCTGGTGATATCCATGTTGCCTTGTGTATTCTCTTATGTGGAAACATGCTTCCTCCTATAGCCAGTTGATTTGCAGATATGCTGTGTGTGTATGGTTTCTGCGATGGTCGTGCCATTCTGCTGTTGAAGAATACTATAGATGATTTCCTACCCGCAGAATTACGTTTCGAAGTGTGTTTTCCAAGGTTTTTAATACATTGCGTGAATGTGGTACGCTTCCAAGCGTTCATGTTTTATCTGAACGAGCACGTAAATAAAATGTTGATGAACAGGAAAACATGTTTCCAGTGGTAGAACGTGGCCCTACTACTAGCACACTCAGAATTTCTACACGTCTCGGTGTTTTACGAACAAGAGTACGGCGAACATTACATGCAGACGGCTGTATCTATTTCACTTATAGTGTGTGCGAAACCTTCACCAAGGGACAGTGCCATGCAACTACAATTTTGTCAATGGTTACACACTAATCGTCGATTGCTTCCATTAATACTATTCACTGATGAAGCTACTTTCACCCGTAAAGAATCAACAACACGCGTAATGCTCATCGCTGGTCTCACGAAAATCCACATGGTACTGTGGAAAGACATTTTCAACGTCGTTTCTCAATCAATGTGTGGTGTCGTATCATCGATGACATATTGATTGTCCCCGTTATTTTAGAAGATCAAATGACAAGAACAAAATGACCTACAATTCCTGTGAAATGAATTATCAGAACAATTAGTCTTTGGCTAGACAGAAAGGTATATACTTTCAGCATGACGGAGCCCATCCACATTATACCCGACAAGCGGTGCAACTCCTAAATGAGCCTTTCCCTAACCTATAGATCGGTCATGGCAGTACCATTAACTGGCCACCAAGATCTCCAGACCTAAACCCATGAAGATTATAGTTTATGGGGTTGAATGAAGGATGAAGTTTACAAAAAAAAAGTAGATACACAAGACGAATTACTCGCTCGCATTTTTTATGCTACTGACCGCATAAAGGAACGTACAGATCAACTCAGACAAGCAACACGTTATCTTCTCACACGAGTTGTAAAGTGCATTAATGTTGACGGTGAAATTTTCTAAAATTTATTATAAACTTCACATACTTCTAACTAATTTGTAACTAAACACTAAATACCTCTTTTTCATTACTTTTGCAGCTGTTCATTATAGCAGTTCTATCTCTGAAACCGTTCGGAATGGAACATATTGCATATCATAAACCTCTAACATAGCAAATGTTCTTCCATTCAAGCAGAAAACAATTATTACTGAAAAAAATGTAATACTTGTGCCGAAAACTGAATTCCAACTTGTAAGTATTAGATAACAAACTGAAACAAAAAATTATATCTTAGACATTCTCGGAGACAAACAAGCATAGTCATATTTTTCTGGTAGTAAAGACACTCACAATTTGGAATATACTAAGATGAACTAAACCACGGTTCTCAAAGTGTGGTTCGACGATCCCTGGAGGGTAGAAGAGAGTTTTTTCGCGGGATCCGCGAGGTCAAAACTATTTTCATATAATCTAAGACGTTATTTGCATTTTTCACCCTCATTCTTTCACGGTGCAGCCCACATAAACAAAAGCTCTTTGGGGTCGTCATATTAATCTTTAGAGTGTAAAGAGGTCCTCAGACCACAAAAGTTTGAGAAACGCTGAACGAAACAATTGTTTGCACGGTGCAGTCGTGCTGGTGCACATACGTGACGATATGGTTGTGCGATCTCAAGTCCACTCCGGCAGGATTGCGTTACAGTCCCGTGCGAGTGATATTTTCGTATTCTTCTCTCCCCTGTCATTATTATATGGCATATTCTATGCACAATTTTTTACTCTCTATGTCGAATCTAGTAGGTGAAGTCTCTAACACTCCACTCCCCTACGGAAGTATCGGAAACTGAACTATCTTAAATTTTCTCATGTTTGCTTTGAGCCGATCCCAGACAGAACTGTAATAACGCCACGTAATTTTACCGATCAGCTACTGATATGTTTTCGCTTCATTCGTCTGATAACATTTGATAGAGACGGTCATCTCTATTGATCCCTTTGAACGTGACGGTCCGTCACTGGACTCCAGGTGGCTAGCAACTATCCCTAAATTTGCACAAGACGGAAGATAATGAGGAAATCGCTTCCTGTGTACGTTCTGAATCGAGATTACAGATAAATATGTCTGGAAACTCAAGATTTGAAGACGATAGCATTGGGGCAGTATAAGTGCACAACATTCGTTTATGAAGATAGCACAAGATGCCGGCGGAAGTCTGACGCAACGATATGAAGAGGTCGCGCGTGGATATTAAATTTAATATTTTGAAACACGTTGGTATTTTTTTTAATATGAAACACCCCTACCCACGTGGTGCTGAACAAAATTCGATTGAATTGGTTGATTTGAGAGGCCGGAATATTCATTGTATTTGTGGTGGGTTTGATGTTAATACAGTTTGTTGTTAAGAAATCTTAGTGCACTGAATGAGGTCAGCTGTGAAGGTCCCTGAATATAATAAATATTAGAGTAAATTTCCAGGGCACCTTTCTACTACAACCACTATGATCTCATTCAGACTTATTCTAGATAGAATGTAAGATGACTACGTTTGGTGTCTAGGGTTATGAAATGTTAGTGTAAGGTTGCATTAACCAACTAAACATATAAAAAATTACACAAATTATTTTATTATCTAATACAACACAACAGTACCACGACAATCACAAACAAACTACACTTTAAAAGACTATCTTTAGTAAGTCAGTGGTTGAAAGTTTGGTAAAGTTAATATTTTTTCAATTTATTGTCCTGAATCTGATTTATTTGGAATCAGGACTGACAATCAATAGTGAAATCATAGAAATTAATTACATCAATCAATTTACACAATGGATCTTCTGACCATAATACACATATTATTATATAAGGGTGTAGTTGTATTGTTTAACTGAGGTGACTTCTAGTATACACTGGTTGATTGTTTATTATCATCATCTCTGCATGTTGTTTGTAAGTTTTTATGGACACTGATGGAATGTTTATATCACTATTCCCAGTCTCTTTTCTAATATAATGTTAGTTGAGCGATCAGGTGCTGAAATATGCACCTATCTTTGTAATATGATGTAGGACTCTTCCTGCACTTCGCTGAACGACAACCTTCAGCTCCCACTTCTTCAAGAATGATGGTGGTTTACAGTTGTCTCCGAAAAAGGCAAGACTGTGGCATGAATATATCGGCCCACTGTAGTTTGGCACCAGTTATTGACAGCAACCAAAACCCTCTGAAATCAGAAGGAGATGCCTCCTTCGTAATCAACAGCCTACAATAATACTCAACAACCAGTACAGGCACATTACAAACAAACATGTAAGATCAGCTCTTTACGACAATCCCTTTCACCAGTTTCTTTTGATGTGACCAGGTATACCAGTATTCCTCTCCCCTAATAGTTACAACGCCTCTGTAATTCCAGCAATAATCTGTTGTCCATACAATAGGATAGGTATTATGCTCCTGATGATAATCCTATATAATTTAGTTGGTCTACACCTCTCTGATAGTCTTTCATATGCTGGATCAATCTCTAGACTCTGTTTTGAGTCTGCCATAGACTCACTTACTTACAGTCATATGTTAGTATTTCACATTCAAGTTTTATTTTAAATAAAATGTTAAGAAAATCAATCTTACCACAGATGCAAGGAAATAACACAAGTAAACGATGACTAGGCAATAGAATATGGCACATTTTCGATCTGCCCTATGTCCAGGCTTTTCCTATGTTAGAAAATTCTCCGCCTGCTCTCATCGATCTTGCTTTGCACAAAATTTACTTGAAATGGCAGTGAACAGTCCCCGTTTCGTACCAATATCTACTGCTTTGTCAATGGGACCATGTTTACATTTATTTTTGAATCTATCGTTTCAAATACCAACTTCCAATATGTTTCCAAGGCAAATATATTTTTAGTTTTAGGTCAACCAGTCATACTTCGCCTTCCTTCAAAATCCACACAATCAAATATCCCGTACCTTTTAACCTCATTTACCCAAAATCGTGTTTTCAAAACATGTCATAAAAAATTACAAGCAGGCATGATCTTTACTTGACAGTCTTGTCGGGTCCACTATAGTATTATGGCTATAATTAGTTAATTAATGGCCTATTTGCATAACTATTACCATATTCTTTGTCAACAAGTCCTAAGGTACACGAATATACAATTTATATGGGACTAGTTGGCTTGGTTCAGAAGTACACAGGTTTTTTTTTTCCTAAGTTAGTGTTTTTTTATTTTTAGTCTACTAAACGTTCAATTCTTTTCCATGTGTTGTCTTCTCTATTTACGTGATAATTACGTCCTTTGAAATAAGAGCTAAGGTTGTTTTTGTGACAATCAATGCGAAACGAATTAGCATTTCATCTATCCTTTCCCCTCCTCGTTCCACAATGCATTTTTAGGCACATATTTTCTTAGAACTAGGAAAAGTGATTATGTCAAGGACGAATTTGAAAAATTTGGGTACCGTTTTGTTCGGCTATTCGTTAGCAAATAATAATCTGAAGGCGTAGGCGATACCAACAGTTCTAGCAGAAAATTCTTTTATACTTTCTTATCTTTTCCTTTATGCCCGATATTGTTATATATTAATTTAGATATTGTATTTAGAAATTCACTACACATGTCCCCCCTTTAGAACAGACGATCATATGTCAGTTCCTATTTCTAAATACACATAGATGAATTTTTTATCTATGCCTGATGACTACACTGATGTTCGTCGTATGGATGTCTGCTTAAAAATTCAGCTCCCACATTAGTTTTTTCCGGGAATGTACTCTATGGTAAACTGGAATGGCTGTAAGAGCAAAGACAAGCGTAATAACCTAGCATTTTTATGCCTTGCTTGTGACAGACACACGAGTGGTTTATGATCTGTCTGGATCCTAAATGATTGTCCATAGAGATAAATCTGGAACTTTTTTATACCCCAGATGACTGCCAGACATTCTTTTTCACTTGTTGAATATTTTTGTTCTGCTGTGTTCAACTTACGGCTAGCATAAGCAACTGGGGTTAATTCCCCATCAAGTGAATTTGACCGTTGTAATAGAGCTGCACCCAAACCAATATTACTCGCATCCGTTCTCAGAATGAATTCTTGACTTAAGTCAGGTAATTTCAAAATAGGCCTGCTTGTGAGCTTTTCTTTCAATTCTTGGTATGCTAATTCACATTGCGCCGTCCAAATAATTCTATCAGGATTTCCTTTGCGCGTTAAATCAGTCAATGGAGCACATATGGAGTTAAAGTTTTTTATATACTTTTGGTAAAAACCACATAATGAGACAAAAGATCGCACATCCTTTTTTGTTTGTGGTCTTGGTGCTTTTTTAAATTTCTCCAGGTTCTTGGGGTCAGGGGTCATGTTTCCCTGATGTACTGTGTGGCCCAAGAATTCCAGCTCTTTACATCCAACACAGCATTTCGTCGGTCTAACTGTCAAGTTGGTCTCTCTCAGTCGATCAAACCACATATTCAGAGAGTTAATGTGTTCCTCAAATGTTTCTGTTGCTATGAGAATATCATCCATGAAGTTGGTGATGCAGGGATTCTTCAGGGGATCCAGTAACTTTCTCATCATCCTCGTAAACACACTCGGTGCATTTTTCAGCCCGAATGGCAACATATTAAATTCATAATGTCTTTCCGAGGTGCTAAAGGCTAAATAAGGTTTTACCTCCGGCTTTACTGGAATCTGATAGTAGCCTTTGCTCAGATCCACTTTAGAGAAATATTTAGCTCTATTCAGCCTGACAAACAGCTGATTTGTATCAGGTAATGGATCCACCTGACCTTCTGTGACAGCATTCAGTTTCCTGTAATCTATACACAGCCTGTGTTCTCCAGAGGGTTTTCTTAACAGAACCACACTGGAACTGTAGGGAGATTCACTGTGCGAGATAATCCCTTCTCTCAACAGATAATCTATTTCCTCCCTTAAAGCTTTTTCCTTAGCGAACGGAATCGAATAGGCTTTCATACAGATTGGTGTTGGGTCTATGAGTTTCATATCATACTCCAATAAATTTGTATGCCCCGGATGGTCCGTTAACACATCTGTATGATTATTCAGAACCTGTTGAACCCTCTCCCTCGAATTTCCGTTAAGTGTGTGCTGATTTTTACCTGTGCGGCGGTTTCACAGGGATGTAAAGGATATTCATGAGAAGTGAGTGGTTCCTTTTTCATCTCCATTGCAACAGACAAGGTCAGTAGGTGTGTCTCTTCCTGGTTTTCTCTGTCCAGATATTTCTTCAGGAGATTCACATGATAGATTTTCTCTTTCCCTTTCTTATCTATCTTATAATTTGTTCTAGACACCTTCTCTAGAACTGTATATGGACCTTGCCATCCAATTTGCAATTTATTCTGGCTGCCGGGCAGTAGAAGGAGCACCTTCTCTCCCACAGATAATTCTCGATCCTTCGCTTTCTTATTGTAATAGGCAGCATGCTTTTTCCTGGCTTGTCTCAAATTTTCATTGGCAAGTTTCCAGCCAGTTTTAAGACGAGTGGTCAGCTCGATCACATATTGATATGATGAGGTAATATTTTCTTCTGCCTTTTCATCGGTCCAGGTCCTTAACAAGGCTTCCAAGGGACCTTTTATTGGCCTTCCAAATAACAATGTTGCCGGGGCCATAACGGTTGAACTATGGGGTACCTCCCGGTAGGCAAACAGGGCGGCGGGAAGGTACTGATCCCATGTATCTGGTTTTTCATGTGCCAACTTCCTCAGGATCGACAAGAGAGTCCCGTTAAATCTTTCTACTTGGCCATTTCCTTGAGGATGATACGGGCTACAATGAAAGTGTTTGGCTTGAAAGATCCTGAATACTTCTTCTGTTAGTTTCCCCTTGAACTGAGAGCCATTATCAGTCAAGATTTGGTTGGGAAAGCCTAACCTGGTGAAGATTGTGAGTAATGCCTCTGCCACATGCTTCGAATCAATTGATGACAGGGCTACCGCCTCTCCCCACATAGAACAAGTGTCCACCAGAGTCAGAATGTAACTGTTCCTCCTCTTGGTCCGAGTGAGAGGTCCCACAATGTCCACGGCAACTCTTTCAAAGGGGGTTCCCACTATGGGCATTTCCCCTAGAGTTACTGGAGCAGTCCAATGCTTTTGAGCTACCCGTTGGCACTCTGGACAGGATTTTACATATCTCTTTATGTCTTCAGTTATTCCTGGCCAGAAATAATGACAAGCTATACGCTGTCCTGTTGCGCTGATCCCCATATGACCACTGAAGGGAATCGCATGCCCTAGTTCCAACACTTTAGTCCTATATGAAATTGGAAGGACCAGCTGTCCGTGACCTTTGGATCCATTTCCAGCCTTCCTATATATCAATTTGTTCTTCATATAGAAATCTCCCTTGTCTGGAGGTGTATGACATTTGGGTAATTTCTTAAAACAAGGCTTGAGGGTCTTATCCTCCGCCTGTGCCTTCCTCATCTCATCTGGATGGGTATTTATCGGATTATCCTCCTCCTTTTTAGACTGTGATCTGGTCTGCACTGTTGCCATGGTCACAGGTCTCTTGGGATTCCCCAAGAAGACATATCTACACCCCAATATCAGAGGGTAGATTGGTTCATTTATCACTGCTGCTTTTATGATTCCTTCCACATATCGCGTTTTCACATTTATCCTGGCGACGGGAAGTGTCATGGTCGCTACGTCCTTGGTTGCAGTTTGAATCTCCACTGTTTATGTGGTGTATTGATCTGCCTGCACCGGGTGAGAACTCACAACTGAATCATAATCTAATCCAGTATCATACAAACACCTTATGGTGACACCATTGCATGTTACATCTTCACACACTGGGGGGTGGTAAGGTTCCTGTTGTTCAGTAAGGTTGACCTTTACTCCCTTTCTCCCCATTTTCATTGCAGCGAAAGTTGGAGTTTTCTTTCTACAATTTTCAGTGTTATGGTTGTCCATCCGACAATGTTTACAATACTTCTTTCCTTGGTTAAAGGGTTTTCTGTCATTATATTTCCTTTCATTGAATTGTGAGGTTTTATTATTATAGTCATTGCGTCGCCTATCAAACTGGTGCTTACCTTTGTTCTGGTCTCTATGGTCAAACTTATTAAAGTTTTGAGGTGCCTTAAAATTGTCTACCTGTTTCTTTTTATTTCCAACTACCTCTGCTTGGGCTGCCTGATACCTCTCAGCGACATTGAGTAACTCACCCAGCCTCTCTGCACCTTGTTCCATGAGAAACTTTCTCAGGTCTGGAGACATGGACTCTCTTAGTTGCTCAATAAGGATCATTTCCTTAAGATCTTGGGTTTTCCCCAGAGCAGTCCATTTCTCCAAGTAGGTCTCTAACCGTGCAGAGAACTGGTGATAAGTCTCACCCGACAGTAGTTTGGCATTCCTAAATTTGTTTCTATAAAATTCCCCATTCTTTTCATATCTTAATAAAAGAGCCTGCTTTAGCATGTCATAATTGTACTGATCATCCCTGCTCATCTTGGCAAAAACTTCATAAGCTGTACCACGAAGCCCTTGTGATAACTTTAGGCTCCACCTTTCTCTCTCTAAACCATACGTGGTAGCCAAAAGTTCATATCTATTTAGGTAACTTTCTATGTCATCGTCTTTCTCAACAAAATGGTCTAAATGAAAACTCATAGCTGAGGTTGAGGCTCCCTGACTACCAGTAGCATCTGAGGTAAAGGGACTGGCACCATTTTCAGGAGCATGGCTTTGAAACTCAAACTCCCTTAGTCGTAACTCATGTTCCCTTTGTAATCTCTTCTCCTCCTTTTCTGCTTCCCTTTCTGCAGCCTGTCTTCTTTCCTCAGCTTCTCTGTCTGCAGCCTGTTTCCTTTCCTCTGCTTCTCTTTCTGCAGCTAGTCTCTTTTCTTCTCTTTCTGTAGCTAATCTCTTTTCTTCTCTTTCTGTAGCTAATCTCTTTTCTTCTCTTTCTGTAGCTAATCTCTTTTCTTCTCTTTCTGTAGCTAATCTCTTTTCTTCTGTCTCCAATGCCCTAGCCTCCTTGTCAGCCTCAAGCTGCAGCCTCTTAAGTTCTTTATCTGCCTCTAACTTTTTTGCTTCAGCCTCAATCTGCAGCCTCTTAATTTCTTTTTCAGCCTCTAACTTTCTTTCTGCTTCAAATTTTATTTCTTCACGCTCAATAAATTTGTCACATTCAGTTGTGACATAAGCAATCATAATTTGCCCCTCCATTCCCAATTCTTTAGCAGCCTGCACAGCAGCAGATCAAAACTTTGCCAGATCCGCCATTTGTACTAGGCAAACCTTTTAAATTTCTAACTAGACAAATTTCTAATTATAACTAACAATTTCTAATTATAACTAAGAACAACCACAGGCACTGATAGCTCAACCACTATTTAATTTCTCCAAAAAGGAATGCTTTTAGTTTTATACTATCTGAGATTCCTAATATAATTGATAATATTTTAAGAATTTAAAATCCCAGAAGCAAACTACCCAATATAGCTGGTGTTATGAAAAGTTCAATCCCCAGGAGCGAGACCCCAATATATGTGGTGGGTTTGATGTTAATACAGTTTGTTGTTAAGAAATCTTAGTGTACTGAATGAGGTCAGCTGTGAAGGTCCCTGAATATAATAAATATTAGAGTAAATTTCCAGGGCACCTTTCTACTACCACCACTATGATCTCATTCAGACTTATTCTAGATAGAATGTAAGATGACTACGTTTGGTGTCGAGGGTTATGAAATGTTAGTGTAAGGTTGCATTAACCAACTAAACATATAAACAATTACACAAATTATTTTATTATCTAATACAACACTGATAAGGGTGGTTTATGGCTGACTACTGGCCACTATGAACGGTAAGCCACCAATGTTGCAGGTATAAGTCCACAGTCGTTGCTAGTGTGTAGCCATATAAAGTCCCACCCCTATAGACACCAGGTAGGTTATAGGCTGGAGTGTGAGGTGTCTTGTCTGGTTTATGGGTGCTGGTTGCGAGTGTAGGTGATGTGGTTTCACAGGTTCACAACACATGTGGTATGACATGAAAAGTCATAGAAGGGTGTAAACTGCTATTGACGTCTTACATCGTTTATTTTCTGACGCCACAAGACAGGTACTGTACGTCGATTTTACATAAGTCATAGTCACTGTAGTACATGGTAATGTGCATACATAAAGTTTTTCAATGGATCTTGCAAATCCTATGAGCTGATATATATAAAATTCCAGCTTACAACAGCGTCAGCTTCATATCATAATGTACATAAGTCTAACAAACTCCTCTCTGATGCTATCCGATCAGATATGTAAATGAGTTCACCACTGAACGCACGGGAATGGCGTTCCAAGAGTACAGGTCAGATTGACCTTTGTAGATTTTCTAAGTCTAACCTCGCTGTAGATACCGTCGCTAGCATTGCGAAGTTCAAAGAGCATAGAAACTGTTCTCTGGGCCTAGCATGACCCGTATACATCTAAATCTCAGGTATGAAGATACCTGGGGTGTAATCTCTAGTAGAAGAACCTCTCCTTCCTGTAATTGGTAACTGAGCAGAGAACGACCAATGTCAAACATCAAAATAGATTACAGATTTGAACATAAGGAAGGTATTACCTTGCTTCGAAATCACACCACAACACATACGCCTCCAGGCGTTTTCGAATCATATAGGGAAAGACCTCGTTAGCTAAACTAACTCACAGGAGGACTACCAATTCCCTATCAAAAGATCACAGACGCAGGATGCGTCCTCTCTGCTCAAAACATCTTGTCGAATCCCCTGACCGGAAGATTTCTCCAACTCACTTAAAGTTCAGACATGCGCAGAACGCAAACACCTGAGTAACCCTCAAAACGAGACGGTGTAGGAGACATTCCAGGCAAAGATATAACGAAATCACGCCTTATATGGACAGGGAATAAAACATCAACTCTGGTTTCAATCATTCCAAGAAACAGTTGACCGATGCTACCATATAAGGAGAATGAACTGACATCGATCGAAAAAATGGACCGGCGAGTCAGGACACAAGAAAAGGTAACCACCATTGAAAATGTAATCACAGTCAAACAAAGGTTATTTACCTTCGATCAAGAAAAATTACAGTGTACAATTCAGACAGATTAATTACACACAGTCTTAGAAAAATTATGTGCGTAACAAACACAACAGTACCACGACAATCACATACAAACTACACTTTAAAAGACTATCTTTAGTAAGTCAGTGGTTGAAAGTTTGGTAAAGTTAATATTTTTTCAATTTATTGTCCTGAATCTGATTTATTTGGAATCAGGACTGACAATCAATAGTGAAATCATAGAAATTAATTACATCAATCAATTTACACAATGGATCTTCTGACCATAACACACATATTATTATATAAGGGTGTAGTTGTATTGTTTAACTGAGGTGACTTCTAGTATACACTGGTTGATTGTTTATTATCATCATCTCTGCATGTTGTTTGTAAGTTTTTATGGACACTGATGGAATGTTTATATCACTATTCCCAGTCTCTTTTCTAATATAATGTTAGTTGAGCGATCAGGTGCTGAAATATGCACCTATCTTTGTAATATGATGTAGGACTCTTCCTGCACTTCGCTGAACGACAACCTTCAGCTCCCACTTCTTCAAGAATGATGGTGGTTTACAGTTGTCTCCGAAAAAGGCAAGACTGTGGCATGAATATATCGGCCCACTGTAGTTTGGCACCAGTTATTGACAGCAACCAAAACCCTCTGAAATCAGAAGGATATGCCTCCTTCGTAATCAACAGCCTACAATAATACTTTACAACCAGTACAGGCACATTACAAACAAACATGTAAGATCAGCTCTTTACGACAATCCCTTTCACCAGTTTCTTTTGATGTGACCAGGTATACCAATATTCCTCTCCCCTAATAGTTACAACGCCTCTGTAATTCCAGCAATAATCTGTTGTCCATACAATAGGATAGGTATTATGCTCCTGATGATAATCCTATATAATTTAGTTGGTCTACACCTCTCTGATAGTCTTTCATATGCTGGATCAATCTCTAGACTCTGTTTTGAGTCTGCCATAGACTCACTTACTTACAGTCGTATGTTAGTATTTCACATTCAAATTTTATTTTAAATAAAATGTTAAGAAAATCAATCTTACCACAGATGCAAGGAAATAACACAAGTAAACGATGACTAGGCAATAGAATATGGCACATTTTCGATCTGCCCTATGTCCAGGCTTTTCCTATGTTAGAAAATTCTCCGCCTGCTCTCATCGATCTTGCTTTGCACAAAATTTACTTGAAATGGCAGTGAACAGTCCCCGTTTCGTACCAATATCTACTGCTTTGTCCAATGGGACCATGTTTACATTTATTTTTGAATCTATCGTTTCAAATACCAACTTCCAATATGTTTCCAAGGCAAATATATTTTTAGTTTTAGGTCAACCAATCATACTTCGCCTTCCTTCATAATCCACCCAATCAAATATCCCGTACCTTTTAACCTCATTTACCCAAAGTCGTTTTTTTCAAAACATGCCATAAAAAATTACAAGCAGGCATGATCTTTACTTGACAGTCTGGTCGGGTCCACTATAGTATTATGGCTATAATTAGTTAATTAATGGACTATTTGCATAACTATTACCATATTCTTTGTCAACAAGTCCTAAGGTACACGAATATACAATTTATATGGGACTAGTTGGCTTGGTTCAGAAGTACACAGGTTTTTTTTTCTAAGTTAGTGTTTTTTATTTTTAGTCTACTACACGTTCAATTTTTTTCCATGTGCTGTCTTCTCTATTTACGTGATAATTACGTCCTTTGAAATAAGAGCTAAGGTTGTTTTTGTGACACGAGTTGTCTACATGTTCTAACTTTTTCCTCGTATTTTGGGGAAAACCCCTAATTCAAGGCTTGCCCCTGTGCTAGTATTGGCTTTTAGTTTAAAATCAATGCGAAACGAATTAGCATTTCATCTATCCTTTCCCCTCCTCGTTCCACAATGCATTTTTATTCACATATTTTCTTAGAACTAGGAAAAGTGATTATGTCAAGGACGAATTTGAAAAATTTGGGTACCGTTTTGTTCGGCTATTCGTTAGCAAATAATAATCTGAAGGCGTAGGCGATACCAACAGTTCTAGCAGAAAATTCTTTTATACTTTCTTATCTTTTCCTTTATGCCCGATATTGTTATATATTAATTTAGATATTGTATTTAGAAATTCACTATAGTATTTCACTGGAGAATTAGGCGGAAACACAGCTGGAATCTGAACTGAGGATTGTGAACGAACGAACGAATGAACGAACTTTATTTTCAAAAGGTTTAGAATTGGGCACGCAGGCCCGTCTAACATTCTGCCCTTCCTTTCTCTCATCTTCCATACTGAATCCATTTATCCTCACACGTATCCTAAATATTACTTAAATAATAAAATAACAAAAGAAGTACAATAAAATAAAATCTCAACATTGTAACAGTACAATAACAGTTACACAGATTTACAGATGATTATCATAATTTATACTAAACAGGACAAAATTAACTTTAAAACCTACACATGATGTTATGTAATTATTTAAGAACATAACGAAATTAAGGTGGCATATAATCTGCACTCATGATGTATTTGAAAAGTCTGTGATTGAATGAATATGGACTAAGAGTATTTTTTAAGTCGTGTGGAAGGGTATTCCACAGATGAGCAGCAGAAAAAGCTAAACTTTTCTTGAATAAGTCGAGCCTAGGCTTGGGCATGTGTAATTTATTTAAGCGTTGACTGCGTCTTCCGCTGTATTTGAAAATAGGCCACAGATACGTTGGGGCATTCTGTTACAAGATTTTGTGAATAAATTTGGCTTTGTTGAAGAGAAGGCGCTTTCTTACTGGTAATATGTTAAGATATGTATATGCGTCTACGCACTGTGTGAGGTTTTTGTCTGAAATTAGGCGCACTGCACGTTTTTGTAATGAATAGAGTCTTTTAGTGCAGCCATCCCAAATTGTGGAACAATAGTCTAGATGTGTTTGTATCTGGGATGTATAGAACATTTTTCGTGTCTCCTCATCTAGGAAATGTTTGATTTTAGCTAACTGGTAAACTTTTTGTGCCGTTTGTTTGGTCAGTGCTTGTACATGCGAATTCCAACTTAAATGTTGGTCAATTATAGTGAAATCAAAGTCAGTACACAAACTGCAGCGCAAACGTCAGACAAGCGACTCTTAAAAGCCAGAAAGAAAAAGGAGACATTAGCCTTGAAATTCCACAACTATAAGTAACAGATCGAGTATTGGGCAATTTCGAAATTTACATGTAAACCTGCATTTTTAATACAATACTGGAAACTTAGGAATTTGATCACCAGTCATAGAGGAATTAAACAAAAGTTCTTCCAGGCCAGTGATTTCGCAGAACACCAGCGTCAGAGGAATTAACTCTAGTTTCCCAGACCAAGTCTGGAATTTTCCCAGTTTAATACCCAGAAGAATATTGGCGATTTTTAATCATCTTCCCTGAGTTACGCTGTGTATACTCAAGAATTTAATTATTCAGAGAGATTAACAGTGATGGGTGGACACCGAGACAATGCGCCTGTTAATTTATAGCGAGCAGAGGCATTTGTTCTTTTTATATTGTCTAAAGTTCGTGGAACGAAGCTATCAGACTGTTCGTGGAATGAAGCTATCAGACTATTCGTGGTATGAAGCTGCAAGGCGAAAGTTCCTACGTCAGTAGTTGTAAGTTAAAAGCAGGGTATCAACACTAACCGCCTACATTGGACGAGTTGTGTGGAGAAGGGCCCTCATCACAGAGGAATTGACGAAACCACGGCTGCAGGACTCACTTATACCAGCCAAGTTCATGTAAAAGGAACCAGCAAAAGGACACTTCTTTTTATCAATCCTCAAACCATTCCTAAGTGAAGACAATTTTATTTACATATAAAGTATTCACCACCATTACATCGCTATTTTAACCTGTTAAGAATAATTGATTATTAAATTTGTTACATGTTATTTTAAAATAAAACAATCAGTTATTATTGGTATGAAAGCAAACGTACGAGCAAGACTCTGTAATATACTCGTATATACAAATAGACATATATTTACATCTATAGAGCAAAAACATATAAAAAAGAATTTCGCTGGATTTACACCAGCTGGGGATCAAACATCAGTTAATAGTGCTCTGCCCTATGCAGCATCGTTCTTGACTTCGGAAAACGTCTTGCAAATACTCCCTAGAGATAGAAGCATCATTATCCTTCTATCTACAACTCTGCCAAGAGTAATCTTGTGCGAAGGTAGACACCTTTGAAGACCCATATTAGATACTCTTATGTGTTGGCCACTGGTGGACCACTACTGCAGAGCTAAGGGGAGGCAATTCCGTGACGGTTGCCTTACACTGTTATTGCCTTAAATGTGTTCTCCTTACAGCGTGATTAGCATACAATCTGATAGCCACACAATGTGAATGCATTTGACTGTTAGCTTGACTAGGCTGCAGTAGTAATCTTCTAGTCTTCGTCACGTGTTATGATTGCCAACCCTGTGAACATGAGTATATAGACTCGGCACTGAGTATAAGTTGTAGTGTCCTTCCGCTACCCACAAATAGAGTACTTAATCAATATAGTTTCTACTCTTATAATCTTAAAGCTTGATTCTTATATCGAATTATTTCTCTGGTTCAAAAAAATCCCTTCAGCCTGGTAGGTGTGTGAAGATGATATGGTTAGTCAAGACTCACGTTCACTGATTGTTCAGACAATGACAGTAGTGAGTCTTTTGTTAGGTTTTAAATACAAAAGTGTTGTAATTTCCTCCAATGCGTGTTCCGAAAATTCTGGTATGTTTTTCTCAAAGTATAACATATTTCGCTTCTGTGTCCAGTAAATATAACACCAAACGTTGGTTTCCGGTCAGTCTCTGTTGTCTACGTTGATATTGCCCATAATCGCGTAGGAATAGCTGAGACCAAATGTTGTGATCAAGCCCCGATCAGGCATATTTCAACAATCCAATCTAGTTCTCGTGTCTGGTCGCATTTTTATCAAGCAATATTTTGATAAAGTCCCGCTTTGACTTGGGTCATGTATCAATTCAACAGATGTGATTGTTTCATCCTGCAAACTACCAATTTCTGACAAATAAATGTGGTGGGATTTTGGCGATAAATGAAAACGTAATCAAAATAGCGATAACAAACTAATTCTCATCGTGACAACATGGATTAGGTACAATGAAGAAAACTGGGGAACTGTTCACAAACTTCTATACTTCAGACCAACTGGCTAAAGGATGAAGCATATTTTACCATAAACGGACATGTAAAGCAACATGGATATCACCAGACCACAGAACAGAAAATCAGATCGATCACATATGCATAAACAAGAAGATTAGATCATCATTACACAACATAAATGTATATAGACGAGCAGATATGGTATTAGATCATCATCTTCTATTAACCAAAACAGTTGTAAGACTCAATAAATTGTACAACATTACATACCAATTGGCAAAGTTTAATGTGGGATATCTAAGAAATCAAGAAATAATTTTCGATCACAGTATAAGACAAATACCAAGTACTCCAATAGCTTGATGAGGTCGAAAATACGGAAGATTACTGGCAACAAATAAAAAAAAATATATATATATGAAATAAGACATGTGGAAAGTCACTGGGAAAAAATTAACGTCAGCACAAATCATGGATAGAAGCCTGTCGTGGTTGAGTTAAAGTTTTAGAGTGTTTATCGAGTCAGACAATTGTAGTGAAATCGACAATGAGAGTGAACTGACAGAATTATAGACATCACACAGATAATGTGTAAATAGGGTGAACTTAAGACCAAACTGGAAGAGGATTCGTTAAAAAAAAACTATCTCTCCTTCCAAGCCTCAACACACTTATTAGTCTTAAGCACCACCCGCTCTCTCTCTCTCTCTCTTTCTCTCTCTCTCTCTCTCTCACTCTCTCCTTTCTCTGGTCAAATACGATACTAAGCGCTTGCAATATTAAGTATGGATGAAGGTGACAGTGTGGAAACCATAGAGGCATATCCCTTCTCAGTGTCCCTGGAAAAATCTACTCTAGAATCCTAGAGCAGAGACTCCGACGCCTAGCTGAGCCACAATTGGATGAGGTCCAGTGCGGATTCCGAGCAAACCGAAGTACTCAAGACCTAATCTTCACACTCAGACAGCTGAGTGAAAAGACCCTTGAGTATAAGAGTGAGATCCATCTTTGTTTCATAGATCTGGAAAAGGCGTTTGACAGGGTCCTCATGAGCAAACTTTGGGACTGTTTGGCAAGGAAGAATATTCCAGCACCTCTGATTCATGCTATACAGAGCTTCTACAAGTCTTGCAGAAATTATGTGAGGACAGCAAACCATAAGTCAGAAGAGTTCAGGACCACCACTGGTGTAAGACAAGGTGATATCCTATCACCTTACCTCTTCATACTCCTTATGGACGATGTCATCAAGGCATGTAAGGAGAGAACAAGAAAGTATTCAGTGGGGTACTGGAAGATGAGACAGGTCTATATTTTAGAGCTGGCATTTGCTGATGATGTTGCCCTGATTGCTAAATCAGAGGCACATCTCCAATCCAACCTGCAAGTCTGGAAGGAAGAGCTGGATGGTCATAAGCAGCTCTAAAACAAAATCCATGGTGATATCACGAGAAGAAAGAAGACATCAGATTAAGCTGGGAGAACAGGTCCTGGAGCAGGTCGACCACTTAAATACCTCGGAGCTATTATAGACCGAAAGGGAGGCATCAAAGAAGAGTTGGCCACTCGAAAAGCAGCAGCTGGGAGACTTTTTCAGGCCATAAATCGAGGATTCCTCAGCAAGAGAGAGGTTGGTAAGAAAACGAAGATGGCTGTATACCGCTCCACCTATGTCCCAGTCTTGACATATGGATGCGAGTCATGGGCAATGACTACAACCCATAAAAGCCAGATCCAAACCTCAGAAATGAGGTATCTGAGGAAGGTGGTTGAAGTAACAAGAAGAGACATGGTACGCAACCAGACGATACGTCAAGGCCTAAAATGCCACCCCCTACAGACCCAAGTAGAACAGTCCCAACTAAGATGGTTTGGCCATGTCTGCAGAATGGGAGAAGATCGGCTACCACGACAAGCATGGGAAACAAAGAGCCAATGATCCAGACCCCGAGGACGACCCAGAGTCCGCTGGGAGGACAATATTAGACAATCTTTGAAGGACCGAGGACTAGAATGGAACCAGGCCAGGAGGAAGACAGCCGATAGAATAGTCTGGCGCTCTCTCTCTTCCAAACCTCTACACCTCACGGTAGAAGGGGAACGACTAAGTAAGTAAGTATGAAGGGTCGTGAACAGCGCGTTAATAAATGAGTAAAATTTATCAAACGTTCTTGAAAGAAGAAAATATATGAAAATAATGTATATCAGCACAACAACATAAGAAAGGCATCAAAATTCACATCAAGTTAACAAGTATCCAATTAAACGCCAATGAACAAACACCACACCAACAAAAAACCTGTAGAACACCGAGAAATAAATAAACAAAGTTACAATCCGTCCGCTTTTGTGGGACCAAATGCAATAACTCCAGTTAGTGTCTTTATATATACATATATATATATATATATATATATATTAATATATAATATATATATATATATATATATATATATATATATATATATATATATATATATATATATATATATATATATATATATATATATATATCCTCCTATAGGCGATGAATTAAACGATAAATCCACTGTAGACGCTATCCATGCACCGTTGGTCACACACTAATCACGAGATAGACTGTATATTACTCTGTCTATATTCGGCTGCGCTAACGCGTGCCGGGTTTTGAATGACCAGAAAACACACACAAGACGAGGTCAATTTAGGACAAACGGTCCATTGCGCTATTATCCAGCCGCGTGAAATTAGGCCTGCGTACTTGGTTTTAAATCCGGTTTGGCTGGCTTGAACTTTATTTGTGACTGAGTGCTCTGTTTAAGCACACAGTCTGGTGTTTCCAATTCTGCTGAAGACGCTGCGCTGATAGATATGCTGGATGCCACAATGCTCTGACTGGTGATCAAGAGGCGAGTAGGAGACCACTACTGCCAACTGCGCTTTCAGATTTTTTTTTGGTTCGTTATACCCTGCATGAGCTTATTTCCCAATAGAGGGAAGGGCGTTGAAAAATGGTTGTACTTCAGGTATAGGTGACAACTCGTGGTGCTAATTTCTTTCAGGAATCGTGAGATCGATGAGAATTTTACGTTCGTCGCCTGACTGGAATCCAGCAGTAGCAATGGGGTGCCCTGAAACTGAGACCCAAAACAGACAACCTTTATATCAAGCAAACAATAAATTACAATATCGTTATAATAAAATGTTATTCCCCACTATGGGATGTATAATTATTTTACTCATTGCTATGATAGTCTCGGGCTGTCTTTATCCATGTGAGTCGCCCTCCTGTTACTTCCACTCTATCAATTATCAGCGTGCGCCCGCATAGGCTAATATATCTTGTACACACATGTACCTGTCAGCGAAAGGCCCTGACAGCAAAATCTGCTCCGTCCTCTTCCAACTCAACATAAGGAATATCTAACCCTGTAGCTCCAGCTGAGTGGATGTGTGATTCATCTTACAACATTAAGTGAATTTACATAAAATACAGCATTTGACATTACATAATAAATGGTATGCGCCCCTTGGGGTCGATACACAAAAGTGGAAAAGTAATAACCTCCCAAAAATTGAATACAGGAAAAATGCAATGTTATTGCTATAATAATACGTTGTGAATTAGCCATAAGATATAATTATATCTCTGGCTGGTGACTGCTTTCTGGACTGCCGTGAAAGTTATAAACTGGTGACTAGCTACACAAGTAGGCATATAATAATTTCACACAACACTAGAAGTTTCTCTCAGAAAGTAATAAGGTACTACCTGTTTTAATTCAGTGTTATAGCGCACGCACATCACTATCCAGTTTTAAGTGAATAACTTACACCACTGACATATATATATATATATATATATATATATATATATATATATATATATATATATATATATATATGGGAGCCGCGCTGGTGTAATGGCTTCGGCGTTGTACTGGCGACCAGGTGTTCATGGTTCAAACCCGGGCGTCGGCGTTTGAAGAAATGTTTACGGCCGGAAATTTGACTGAATAGCCTGAACGGCTCCTGTGATAAACCCTCTGTGGATGGGAAGGAGCGAAGCTCCTGACCGGGTTGGAAGGAAAGTCCTCAGGTTCCCCAGCCTCGCAATGACATGTCATTGGGCCGAAGGGCTGAAAGCCTAAGTGCCGCTGGTTAAGAAAAAAAAAAAAAAAAAAAAAAAAAATATATATATATATATATATATTACAAGAGATGTCAACTTACCCCAAGATGACAAGAATAGGCAACACAATCTAGTTTTGTGACCACATCTGCCTTAGTCTCATTTGGTCATCTACAGGCAAGAAAAATTTACGAGTGTGCTTGACTGAGTAGAATTTTCTAGATTTATAGTCTACCAGAGACGCTACCCACTGCCTGTTCCCACAGACGTTCGGCGTATAACGTAATCATGAGTAAGACAAATGTTATTCTAGAGTCCACATCAGAAGACAACAGCCGCGAGAAAATTTCATAGATAAGACATAATATAATTCCAAGGGCTAATTGCGGCGATCAAGGACCACAACCAAAATCTCAGAACACACGTGAGTTTTGTGTCCCCTTTGCTCCCGCTACCGACTGGCTAGCGGTTCGCTTCTTCAAAGAAACTTTCTCGCTCGAGATCAACGCTGTTACGCGCTACCAGCGTTTCCTAGTCAGACAACACCAGGTGCAGCTTAGGTAATATTATCGTAAGCTGACCGCTACTGACCAAGTGGGGAATTTATAATGAAGGCCAGAACGAAATAAAACCGCGGGGTGGGTCTGAGAGGGGAATAATGGTTTACATAGACATTAAAAGAGTAAGAAACGTGGGACGTGTTGGTAAAATAAAATTATCAATCACCGTGACAAAGCCGC
Organism: Oreohelix idahoensis; assembly: GCA_024509875.1. Lineage (NCBI taxonomy): Eukaryota > Metazoa > Mollusca > Gastropoda > Stylommatophora > Oreohelicidae > Oreohelix > Oreohelix idahoensis. The sequence continues at coordinate 103,702 of JAMPIV010018573.1, read as the reverse complement.
CAACAAGATAAAAGACAGAAGAAAATCTAGAAAACAGATGTTAAACAAAAGCAAAACCAGACGCTAAAAAACGTCAAGTCTCATGAAGTGTACATAGACGCAAACAAAGAAGATAAAACATCAAAAGATACAAGAGAAAAAATATCGAAGAGTTGGCTGCAGCCAAGGGGACATATGAAGGACCTGTAAAACAACACAAAAAAGCTAGGAGAGAAATATAAGCAAGCAAATGGCCTCATCAAGGAAAAGAAGGAAAAATTGCTTAGTAATATACAAGAACAAATGAAGAGATGGACAGAACGTTTTGAGGGACTTCTCAATAGACCATCAAATCCCCCAGAGATCCAGCCAGCAGAAAAGGAGCTACAGTAGAAATCATCTATGAACTACCAAATAGGGAAGAAATAAAGAACGCCATAAAGTTTCTAAAAGATGGAAAAACTGGTGGTCCAGATGGCATTCTAGCAGAGGCAGGCCATCAAAGCAGATACGGACACATCTACAGAGATATTACACAAACTACTTGGTAAAGTCTGGAAGAGAGAAGAAATACCCAAAGAATGAAGCTTATCTGATCACGTTGCATAAGGAGTGAGATTTACAAGAGTGCTCAAATTACAGAAGAATAATGTTACAGTCTAGTACCAGGAAAAATATTAAACAGATTTATCCTTGAGAGATTAAATGAGCCCATAGAAAGACAACTGAGCGATGAACAAGCCAGTTTTCGACAAGTAGGTCCTGTACAGACCGGATATCTACATTGAGAATAATAGTTGAGCATAGTCTAGAATGGAATTCACCGCAATTAATTGGATTATTAAAGGCATTCGTCAGTGTAGATAGAGAATCATTTTGGAAATTAATGAGGCATTATGAGGTCCCCCTGGAGATTATTAACTTAATAAAGAAAACTTATAAAGACATTACATGCAGAGTTCTTCAGAAGGACAGCTTACAGAACCTTTTAGGATAAAAACTAGAGTGCCACAAGGATGCACCTTGTCTCCATTTCTTTTCTTACTAGCATTAGATTGGGAAATGAAATCATCGACGTCACACATCAGAAATGCATCCAGTGGAATCTGACTAAACAGTTAGATAATCTGGATTTGGTCAATGACGTGGCTGTTCTGTCCCATAACCATAATCAGATGCAACACATAACGAAAATACTCGATGAGAGGTCACAACAAGCAGGTCTGGAAATACATAGGGAAAAGACAAAAATAATGAGAATAAATGCAGGAAATAATAACGGTTGAACTTAGAAAAATACCTCTAAAAGATCTAGAATCATACACGTATCTTTGCAGCAATATAGACAAACTTGGAAGGACAGACACTGATATCAAAATAAGAATACTAAAAATAAGAGGAGTTTTCATTGCATTGGGAAACACGTAGAGATCAGAAGAAATCAAGTTCAACAAAACAATAAAAATCTTCATCTCAAATGTCAATGAAACATAGGGAACAATAAAACAACAACCAAAAAGCTACATACTTTTATAAATGGGTGCTTGCGTCCAATAGAAGGATTACAATTGTATGACAAAGTTACCAATGTAGAATTGATAACAAGAACCAGACTAATGCAAGTGGAACAGGAGACGAGAAGATGACGCTGGCGATGGGCAGGACACACAGTGGGAAATCTGTTGATAGCATTACAAAGCTGTCCTTGTTCTGGAACCCTCAATATAAGAGAGGCAGAGTTCGAGGGAAAAACTCATGCAGAAGAGAAATGGAGACAGAAGTGAAAATGACGAGGAAAGCTTGGAAAGAACTTTCGCTGATGGCACGTGACAGAAGAAAATGGTATGAATTTGTTCAAGGCCTATGCTCCTGGGGAGCCACGGTAGCATAGTGGTTGTCGCATAGAGATTTATGATCAATAAATTTTCTTTTCTTTTCTACCCGTGTTCTCTACTTTATTATCGCTCTTTTATCCTTTTCCTGTTTTTCGCATTCGTTCGTTTGCGACAAAATATAACTTTCCCATTCTGACTTTTGCCGTTTCTTTTCTCATACTAGTAACGCATTTTATTGCGTAATATGTCAGTCCCTGGATGTGAACGAAATAGTGTGAGAATTCGTCTCGTCAGACATAGAGAGCAGACATTTCATCTGACACGAGTTTTTCTTCGGCTAGTTTCTCGGCGTGAGGTGTGGAAGGCGCCAATCTGCATCGCTCAGAAATGAGACATGTCGTAGCAGGTGTGAAGACGCGTTTTGGCAGTTATGGCCAGCGTCTAAGTTGATGTGAAGTGTTAAGAGGAGAGGGGGAGACGGGGTTTTGGAGACATAGCGTGGCATCCTTTGTCCGTTTTCATATATCTACCCCAGTAGCTTAGACTATTCATTCAGTTCTCCTAAATTTTGCAGTAGACAGGTTGCTCGTGCTAAGGAAATAAGCTTGCATAGCTAAGTTCTTAGTTTGACTCGACAATTTTGCCGAGCATCTAGACTAACTATATGAGTGAATAAATTCTAGTTCGTGGTATAGCTTGTAGTTCTGCTTGGAGGTAAATATTATATATATATATATATATATATATATATATATATATATATATATATATATATATATATATATATATATATACATACATATATGTGTGTGTGTGTGTCAGAACTAACACATGAGACTACTTGTGCTGTCAGAGCAAACTCTCTACTGGTACTATGGGTTTAAGGCACTCTCACACTAGACTCTTAGCTCGCTGTCTCAAAGGTACAACCATAGCATACAATAGCTGACATAAATAACATGATAACACCTAGAACAGGTACTGACCCTTTTAATGAATATCACACACAGAGGAGCCGCATACGGCTAACGATACACATGAACATGCATTGCACAATGCACTGAAAGAACTGCCACATACTTGCCGCACACAATAGCTCAACAAGATATCCAAATAATAGTCGCAGACATAATCTACTCAGTAACCGCCATGACTATCACTCACAGGCGGGATACACTACTGACAAAACGCAATACATAATTGCAATCAGCTTATCAGAAATACAATCCAGGAGGAAATCACTAGCATGCACCATATCAAACTAGCAACAAATCATTACTCCTAATCTCATGAAAATAACGGCAAGAAGTAATGGACAATAGTGGCATCCCTATAACTTTCCCAGCAAAAGCTGCTGATTACGGCCATCAACGACCGCTCAAGCCGACGGACATATCTAGAATCCCCTTGCCGCCAAACCATACATAGTAGTAGTAGTAGTAGTAGTAGTAGTATTGAGTGATTTAGTGATAATCGCCTATTTCATTTTATCTAGTTGATTTCTGTGCAGAAGGATTAATTTATAAGTCTGTTATATTCTCTAGTTGACGTGTTTCAGTGGATAGCAAAATAAATTATAATTTCTAACTTAAACTCATGCAGCTATAAAAAAAATTTAATTAAATTGCTAGTAATTAGTCGAGAATATTTTAAGCAAACTTATAACTGCACTGATTCATCATTGAGTATTGACGAAATACGTATGTATTTCTAATTCATGATGATTGATTTTATGAATATAACTTATTTCACGGGAGTTTTAAACGATAAGTCAAGCTCTCCGCTTGCATTTTATATTGTAAGTTATAACCGAAGTAAATAGTATGTATAAGTATTTTATATGTTGTTTTTTCTTTATTCAGTGAAACTGGGGTAGCCCAACTTTACCAACGGTTTTAGTACTGAGAAACATCTGTGAAGAACAAAAACTTTTTTTTCTTAAAGACTTGGGTGTATAAAGTAAAACCTGTCTGGCATTGGGCTGGCATCCAGAACGACAGAGTACCCATTACATGAACTTTAAGATTAAATGAAGTAACGGGCCCATCGAGCCAGATTTAATTCTTCCTGAGAAAAACCTCAAGTACATTTCAGCCCTTGTGGCAAGTAAAATATTACTATCAGTAACATTCCGACGGAGTTCTGACTAGTTGTGGTGTGACCAAATAAAGTCCTATACTGAGAGAAGGCACCGACCTGACATTCCTAGTTACTAGAAATCTAAGCTATTGACACTTTGCTCGCTGTTAACGTTCGTGCCTGGACAATTTTAATGTGACAGAACCAGATATCCTAAAATAAGAATAACCAAGGAAACGTTCCCTGAAGTAGTGAATTCAACCTATCTTTGTGGAGCTGGGGTTCCCTTGGCCAAGACTACCACTGGAGATTCTGTATGTGCATGTCCTAAAAATTGTTTTTCCAGAAGTTGCTACCAAAGCTGTAAGTACGAATGCAAAATAGTGATCATGGCTGACTGAATAAAGTGAATGCAGGACTGAGTGATTCCTTTATTGTTGTATTTTTGGCACCCATTTTGCTGTCTTAAAATTCTTTATGCAGGTTTTTGTTGCTAACAATATTTTCCTTAGGATAGATTAGAGTATCAAAGTCTGTTCATATCTTTAAAGGGAAATCTTAGACTATAGCATATGTATCCGTGACTCTTTGGGGCTATCACTTTTCTTCTAACAGGACTGTGGGCTATACATCGAGGGAAAAGATCATACCAATGGGTCTATCATTCTTGTAGCAATTCATTTACTTATGATTATTTGTATATGTTTGATGTAATTTTATGTGTTGTGATGGAATTTTCTGATGATAATTAAAATTCACTTAAACTTAATCAGTGTGTCGGTCAGCTCGTTCCAAATTATCTATATTTTCATTGTCATAGTTTCACGTCTGTGCATCTATTGTAGTCACTTATGTGTGTGTGTATGTGAGGGATATATGTATTAATATATATTATACTAGACGATCTGACAAATCTTAATCTGTTGTAGATGATAGGCTGACTGAGAGAAATCATCTCGAGGGTCAGAGACCGACTCTAATATATTTCCTCAATCCCACTCGTGGAATCTATTTCTATTTTATCATCTCCCACTGAGCTATCACTTGTTTTTATTGCTATTCAGAAGGGACCAAACCAAGTCTTAATTCACCTATCACAAATCTACGACAGTGGTTAGTGCACTGGCTTCCTAGCTCAGTGGTCTATGGTTCGATCCCCAGTTGAGGTGGGATTTTTTTAGGCCGCAAATGGCTCCTGGGTCTACCCAGCCCTAGTTGGGTACCAGAGCAGCTTCTAGGAAGGTTAAGGCGGCCGGCGTGATGCTGACCACATCACCCCTAGTGTGCCGATGGTCAAGAAAAAATGGGTCTAACACCATATTCCCAATATGCCTCAATGGGCGTATAACGGGATCCTTTACCTATGCTCCTTGCGGAGCTAAAGGGTATTGATTGATTGATTGATTGATTGATTGATTGATTGATTGATTGACCAGAGATAGATTACACGAAATGTTCGGCCCCTAAAAATTGCGTAGCTTTGGCAAGTACATTTAAGCTCGATACACACTTTTACCAGTCTTGCCCTACACAAGGAAGTAAAGGCAATGAACAACCCAAATAAAATTTTGAAATACTACATGGGTTGGTTCCAATAATGGTCGAGAAAGTCCCAAACCAGATAGAGCCTCAGAAGACGACACAAGCAGTAGACACATAACCTGAGCCAACCAAAATGATCTACACATTAGCTAGTGGTTATGTTTAAGACTAGCCTTTTTTCAGGGCTGCCAGCAAAACTGGCGAAAACAGATGTGCAAAACGGTACAAATACAATAAAGACACTGCAATAGATTGAACAAGCCACAATATTAGGAACAAGCAATCGGCGGGGCAAATCCAGTCAGTCTGCTAGCGGTCCATTTCAGGACCAGCCGTTGTCAGGGCTAACATCGGTTTAGCATCAAAATAGAATAAATCTCACAGTATAACCCAATTATAACAAAAAGGGTCCACCTCGAGTCACGTGGAACAGGGTATTAAAGCTCTATGATTTGGGAAAAACAAGCAAGGATCATAGGTCTTCAACAAACATATGTCACGTGTCCTCATGTCGTGTGCTATCAGCTCAAGGCGTGTCCAGGTCTTCTTCGTTATTTTAATTTATGTTTCCAGTTCTCTTTGTTCTTGTGTTTGCTTATAATGTTCTTACCCTGGGAATTCCAGACCAATGAATGCCTTGTAATGCTATAACAAGTTTCCTGAATGTGTGTTCAGCTCATCGCCAGCGGCTTCTTCTCATTTCTTGTTGGACTGGTACTTATCACTTGATCCCAAATTATTTGGTTTCCCGACCTCCTTGTCCCCTAAAGTTACGGAAGGTCTCTGATGAGACAGAAATAATAGGACCAGTCTCCTTCAGGCATGTCGTAAAAGCCTATTAATGAGGGGTTAGACATGGGGCTGACAACTTTATCATGTAAAGCAAATTGTTACAGAAGCCACTTGTTACAGAATAGGCTTTCTCGAGGAAGGGCTGTGTAACGCAGTGGTGTTTCTATGCCCCTAAGGACTGACAAAGAAGGAGGTAACGGCGGAGGTTGTGACTCTCATTCAGGTATCTGCCTCGGATGTGAGAATGGTTTCAGAGGTAACAGATGTGAAGAAGGTACGCACAACAAACTGTCTTATTATGTTCTTTATGCACAATAGCTGTTAGCATTATCGCCGTCATCATTTAATTGTCGCTTCCTATTTAGCTTGCAGCCACCACTGACGCTTCAGTGGTTAGTGCACTGGCTTCCTAGCTCGGTGGTCCATGGTTCAATCCTCAGTTGAGGTGGGATTTTTTAGACTGCAAACGGCTCCGGGGACGACCCAGCTTCATGAATTGGGTACCAGATTTGCTCTGGGAAGGTTAAGGCGGCCGGCGTGATGTTGACCACATCCCCCCTAGTGTGCCGATGGTCAAGAAAATATGGGCCTAACACCATATCCCCAATTTGCCTCAATGGACGTGTAACGGGATTCTTTACCTTAACCTTACCACTGATGCTTGCTCCCTTCCAAGAAGTCTGCACCAAGCTGTCGCATGCTCCTGGATCAGTGGTTTCTGTGGCAATCTATTTTTCATGATGAGGTTTGCCAGCCCATGACACAACCTCAAATTAGTCGCCTTGTACGACATGCCTGATGGTGCGATAGACCGGTTATTTTATTTGTCTCTTCAGATACCCCCGGGAAGCCGATGAATCACAGCAGCTTTGGATGTTAGCAGCAAGTTTCATTGCTGCCGTTGGCTATTTTAGGACATCGGATTTACTCTTGTTTAGTTGTTCATAGTATTATTACAGTGGGGAAAAAATAGGTTGGGGGTAATACGTCTTACTAGGACAAAACACAAGAAAATTACCTACGTTGTGACCGCACAGCCTTCGTCAGGGACAGACGAACAAAAACAGAAAGGAAAGAATTAACTAAGTAGAAAACATAAAAATAAAAGCGAAAACTGCCGGATTAGGATCACATGACTGGACCAAAATGGCTGTCGCTGCTACCGGAAGTGGAGAGAAAATTTTAAGTACGAAATAAAAATTTAAAAAACAACGACCGTAAACTAGAGGGGTAAGGAAAAACAAAGCAAAGGAGAGAGAAAGAGAGAGAGAGACATAACTTTTAAAAACAACAATTAATTAAAATTTTCACAATTTTCACTATTTCATCGATTTCTTGATTTCCTTAATTTCCTGATTACCTAAATTTCTTGATTTCCCTAATTTCCCGATTTCCTCTAAATTTCTTGATTTCCCTAATTTCCCGATTTCCTCAAAATTTCCTGATTTCATTAATTTCCTGGTTTCCTCAATTTTGTGATTTCCTCAGTTTCCTGATTTCCTCAATTTCCTGATGTCCTTAATTTCCTGATTTCCTCAATTTCCTGATTTCCTCAATTTTCTGATTTCCTTAATTTTCTGATTTCGTCAATTTTCTGATGCCCTTAATTTCCTGATTTCCTTAATGTCCTGATGTTATTAATTTCCTGACTTCCTCAATTTTCTGATTTCCTCAATTTGCTCATAGAATTTTTATGTAAATCTATGTGTCCTCTTAGGGTCTTTTTGCTTGTTTACCGATTGACTATGACAGATGATCCCAAGCTTCTGCGGTCTCAGTACCTCCCCCACCTTTTTGCTTTTAGTAACCGATCCCTGTTACATCCTAACTGAGCATGACGAGAAACGATTTATCGTATTGCATTTATGTATAAGAAAATAAATCAACACGTTCATTAGTTTGATTTGGTTGCATTTGGTTTAAAGGACTATCTTCATTGTAAACATTCAACTCCATCAGTGCTCCGATCTCCTCCCTTAGATTCACAAACAGGATCTCAGCACAGTGCACGAACTCCGTAGCACCGCCGAGAATTACAATGTATGTATATAGGAATCATACATTCTATAAATGTTTTTGTGGTGGGTAGGTTTCTAATTATTATTTTTATTTTGCCAGGGCAGCGGCCTGATAGGCCTACTCTTTACGATTTCCAACTGCCGTGGGATTTTTAACTTGCGCACCTTGCACATGGAACTTCCTATTTTTTTCGCCCTTATCCGAGAAGGCTAGGCATCAGATCTCAGTACCCATGAAATAAGGAGGGATTATGACATCCTTAGGTCCACTGGTTCTTTAAAAAATGTTTCATAAATTATATTCCCTCAAGTGGGAATCGAACCCGGTACCTCTAGAATTCGAGGCGGGCGCCGTACCTCTTAGCCACTCCGACCCCCAATACGTTCATTAATGTTTCATAAAGACAGCTTAATTCGGTGCATCATCAGGAAAACATTAAACTTTTCAGCCAAAAATAACTGGATCAAAACAACAAAAAACCTTAACCTCGACAGAGATGGCAGACATTTATGGAGGCTCGCCAAAGCCTTAAATAATGAGGAATGCAAAAATATTGAAATAGCGGTACAGCGAAATGAGAAAATACTCACATAGAAAGAAGCAGCAAATGTCTTTTCCAAAACATTCTGCCAGGAGAGCCAGATGACCGAATGGACCAAAACAGCTACAGACCCATCAGCCTTCTAAGCTGCATGGGAAGGTTTATGGAGAAAATGATCAATACCAGATTAAGTTGGCAGCTCGAAGAAAAACAAATTCTACTACACCAACAAGCAGGCTTCAGGCAACACAGGTCTACATAGGACCAAGTCACCTATATTGCACAGGAAGTCGAAGATGTTTTCCAAGAAGGAAAGCACACATTAGCAGTTTGGGTAGACATGGAGAAAGCATTTGATAAAGTTTGGAAAGATGGGCTTAAAATGCTTAAATATGGAGTCTGTGGAAGAATGTACAACTGGATCAGTCACTATCTAACAGACAGGACAGCAAGAATGCAGGTACATGGGCTGTTTAGCAAAAATAATACAATGGAGCAGGGAGTCCCACAAGGTGTAGGGTCCTTTCACCTACACTCTTCGTTATGTATATAAATGACATCACAGAAAACATCCACACGAATGTCCACATTTCTCTCTATTCTGATTACCTGGTCGTTTGGACTTCAGAATACATCACCACAGCAAGAGTGCGTATGCAGGATTCACTTCTAGCACTTGAAAGTTGGTCCAGAAAGTGATTGCTTAAAATCAATGTACAAAAAGCAATACACGCTATTTTTACTTTGTCAAATAAACCACAGCAAGCAAAACTAGAAATAAATGGGCAGGCAGTACGAGAAGAAGAAACACCAACATACTTAAGAATCACACTACACCGCCGCAAAATGCTGTTTTTGCGTGCACTATCCTATTCTTTGTGTCCAACTTGCACCTTCCTTCTGTCAGATTTTTTTTTTATTTTGTTGTTTTTGTTTCTAAAGAGAGTACTGCATGTCAGTTGGCGCGCTATGGTACACGCCCAGCTCTTGGTTCCGGCAGAGTTTGATCTAAGAGACGAAACCGCCGACTATGTGCCAGCGTATATGTGATGCCCTCTGACGAACTGCGTGCACGTATGCACACACTGATCCCTCTCTCAGTGAGTTGCTCGAGATTGATGATTTCGCCAACTTCTATGGACTTTCATTTCAATATTTATAAAGACCTTAAAACATTAAACAGTGCTGTAACGAAGCACCTGTCGATAGCATTACCAGGCAATCATCGTTCTGGAACCCCCAGAGTAAGAGAGGCCGGGGGGAGGGGGTGGGCAAATAAAAAGTAAGGAGAAGAGAGCTGGGGACAAATGAAAATGAAATGAAGATCATCCAACAGCGCGAGGAAGATCATCCAACAGCGCGAGGAAGATCATCCAACAGCGCGAGGACCAAGGGCCACAAAAAAGGCAAATTTGAAAATGGTGACTGTGGGAGATCTTGCATAAGAAAGTCACGCTGCTTACGATCTTGAAAGATTTCCATGTTTGAACCAGGCATACGGACATTTAGTCCCTCGAGCAAAATAATAGTGTCACGAGTGGTGATATAGAGAGACTGCCTGAGACAAGACAAAGGTCTGTGTGAGGAGTAGGAAAATAGAGGAAAGTCTAAAATAGCGAATGTGAATGTGAGTGGAACTGTGACCGTCAGGCATACAAAGATGAAAATATCCTTTTACCCTGCCACTCAGACGTGTTATTTTTTATGTCAACTTCACCCACCCTTCTCTTTCTCACTTATCGACAAACGAATGCATATAAGAAGTAAGGGACTGATACATCAACTGGTTTTCACATTCAACGTTCACAGATGTACAGGTAGAAGACAATTCTAATCACCAACAAATTAGCTTTCTATGTATGTACAGGTACAATTCTAATCACCAACAAATTAGCTTTCTATGTTGTATGTGTATATATATATATATATATATATATATATATATATATATATATATATATATATATATATATATATATATATATCTGCGCTCTGGCAAGAATTATAGAATCACTCCAAACGAGAAAACATAGTTTCACTAACAATAACCACAAGAAGACCCAAAAAAAAAACACATGCAACCCCAACCTGAGTTCGGTTAATAATCCAAACTGGCAACCAAGTTGTACACACACATAAATTAACTCCACGAATTAACCCAATAGAAATGACCCACACTGGGTACTAGAAATAATCACCACCCAATTCTAATCTGTGTCCCCGTCTTTCAGTCCCCAGCCTCATAGAGAAGCGAATGCGACTAGGTTGCACAAACGTGAAAAAAATAAACACCCCACAGCAAAGAATACACCACCAATAGGTAAACCACAATGGTTACAAAAAAAATTAATAAACACTCAATTCTAGCAGAACCAGTACTTTAAAAAAAAAAAAACCACTAATTACTGTCCACTACTCGTCATAATGATAACGTCCCCTGAATGTCAGTGCGGTTGTATCATGCACTCTTGAGCCGAATTACTTGCAAATTCGTGCCTTTCCGACGAAGTAAGAATTAAATCCACGATTGACAAGGTCAGAAGGAAATATCTTTTCAACGACTAAAAGATAATGAACCCTGATATCCTGTGGGTTAAAATGAGCCCAAACTCAGGTTTGCGCAAGCGATGCGCCTTAATATACCCGTGAGACGCGGCCAGTTCAATGGTAACTGGGTGTATAAAGAAAGGGTCCACCAGTCTATACTTTAAGACGGGATGGGCGCGCTATTCTGCAGATTAGTGAGCTTGAATATTAGTGGGGTCAGGTTAAGCAGCTCTAGGAGCAGAGGGTACCAGCAGCTTGGTTACTCAAGTCTGCATTCCTGGTAATGGGTTTTTAGGATTTAACCCAAACCGTTCTCAACTCGAGAACTCAGTCAAGGATGTGTTGATAAGACTAGAGGTGTGACGAAATGTTTGGTTCCAGGTCCCCACATCGATGGTGAGTGAAAGTTTCCTTCTCCGCTGCAAAAATACAACAATTACAAACCATAAGCTAGTCGCCTAAATTAGGGTCCTCTAGCTAAATTACATATACACGAACACATCGAGAGGAGGACTGTTTACAAACACTCAACGCCTCTCACACTCCCCCATCCAAATTATCGTGCAGCGTCAAACCGGTTTGTGCCAGCTGATTAAACACGTTCGTTTGTCTCTCGCTTGCCGTGCAAACCGCAGCTGATAGCCACGTTAAACCGCTCGCTCACTTAAGTGGCGTAACGCTCGTAGGCCTGGATATAAATAGGCTAGCGAAATAAAATACTGTTTTTCTCCTGAGGCTATTAACCAACCAAAAAATAAACAAAAAAACAACGGGTTACACACAACAATAAATCACTATTTACAACCATCGCCCCCTGACAATGACTTATCCAGGAGGTCCTAAATATCCCGTTATACAAATGATTTATATATCATTCAATGAGTACAATTTATGCACATCCTTAGGGGAAAAATAAACACCCTTCTCTCAAGGAACTCGTTGCAAATTAAAAAAGTGGAGTACACAGCTGTATTAACAAAATGGATATGAACAGACACTCACTGTCCTTTGAATACAATTATAAAAGGTCCCATCTATTTAATTTTAGTGGTACTTTAGCGAACTTAACATTGTATTCACTTTTTCGCTATGAAAGGAAATATAAAAATGTACTGTTATGCACGTTCGTTCTCTGATGAGTAATAAGTGATAGATTCTACCTACACAAACTGTATAAATAATATAGCGCTTCTTACCGAGATGCAAGAAATCCACTACACCAAATGTAGCTGGTCGAATCTGTTCAGTAACGATGACACGTCCACTCTACTAGAACTTCTGGAGCATTAGGTGCCAGACAACTAAAGAGTTTAGATTATAAAGTACTATCAGGCACCAGGTGTCCTGGCCACCTGCGTTTTCGAGTGACTGTTTTCGCCGGGTTGCAAGTAACATGACTCAACTACTAAAGAATCCCGAGACTAGTTTCCCCGTGGACCGTTGACGAAAAAGCCGTGCTTAAGAGAGGGACCGCCATTGCTTGTCGTAATCGGGTCTCCCCGTAGACACACGAAAGGCGATGGCTTTCCCTGGTGTCAAATGAACAGGGAAGTTTGCCGCTCGTCTCTCAGAAACCGAGTGCCAGGCTTTCGATCGTGGTCAAATAACTCAAAAAGGATGCCGCTTCCCGCGACAGAGAGTCCTGGGAGCGTCAATTATTTCTCCTACCAACATAAAAGAAAAGGGAGTAAACCTGTCCGATATTAAATGACAGACCAGTTACCCCCCTTTACCACTATAAAAGACCGAAAAGAAATGAAATGGGCGGGCCAAAATAATAAATAATTTAGGGGTTGGTGTTAGCTCCACTATTAGGGCCAAATTCTTTCAAACCCAGCGTCACAAATAGTTGGCCTCTAACAGCTAGATGGAAGCAAGGGGAGAGTGGACCAATGAAAGAAGCATCTTTGAGGACGAAATTTGAATCTGATGATGATTTCAGATGTCACGCCATGCCCTGAACATTATTCAGTCATCATATAACCTATATGCAGCTGCAGTAAGCAAAGTGCCAGTACTATGGGAAAAACGTATATTTTACGGGAGAATACAGTAATGCCCCGCTTTACGCTACCGCGTATAGAGAACGCTCTTTCGTCTTGGTGTGCTTTATTGTTATCAAGGGGAAAAAAATGCGATAAAATTGGTGAAAACAAATGATTACCTTAGAACTATTTACCTTGAGCGACCATCTTTGAATGCAATACCACTGCAACTGTTTCTGTGACGCTTTACTGTTTTAATACATAATAGCTTCCATTTATTAGCAAGCGCGTCAGCTGATAAAAAGAGCTTTCTTTTACTAGTGTGAAAGTTGGCGCTGACACATTGTTCCGCCATAAAATCTTTTATATTTGGACGTGCGCCCTGATAAAACTGGCGGACACTTGTGATGGAAACGAAGCAAAAATTCCTATTTAAAACACTGTGTACTGCACATTTCTAAGCACCTCCGCGTTCCGCTTTTGCATTAATTAATTTATAAATTTAACAAGAAAATGATATGGAATCAATTTAACAAATTAACAGCACACGGGAAATTATGGGCGTTTTGGTGTTCACCCTTCGTCACCCACGGTTACAAACCGGTGTTTTCCATTGAAGGCTTTGCTTCTTGGAAAGCCTCTTCTTAGAAAAAAAAAACTACATTAAGCAACATATTAAAAGGGTCTGTGGACCACAAGTTAAGAAACGCTGAGCAAGAACAGAGCTGAGCCGTAAAGATTACAAACATTTACAGTACAAGATTACCCCTAGTGTGCTGATGGTCAAGAAAATATGGGCCTAACACCATTTTCCCAATATACCTCAATGGGCATGTAACGGGATCCTTTTCTCTTACGTACTTCTGTAGCAGGAAAAATCCTGGAGCAGTTTTAAAAAATGTATATCTGCTCATTCTCATACACATCATCACATTTAAGCAAACGAAAACATTCCATATTTCAAAAGCACAGTGGTTTGCAAGTACATTCTCACATACATAACATTATATAATAATACTACATGAATATAAAACAAATTATTCATACAGACAATAACGAGCGGAACAGGAAAAGAAAGGTTGACATGAATGAGACGTGGACAGGCTAAGGTTGCTTCTATGGGTACAGGAAATGAAAATAGCTGAAGGTGTTGCTTTAAGAATATGGGGTACCTTTGTTATAAATATCTTATCTTGATAAAATTTTGCCATTAGTTATCTGATAATCAAATGTAATAGAAGTTGATGATTAAATCACCTTGTGGTATAAATATCAGTTTTATTGCAATTTGTCCTTATCAAAGTATCGTATTAGAAAATGCCCTAGGACATGTGTGAACAGTGCGTTGATAACAGTTTGGTAATTTTGGCTGCAGAACAGGAGATAAAGATAAGAGCGGGGCGCCACACATATGCATGCAATAACATGTGCAGCACATCTTAAACTGTGGTTGACTGGCAAAAGGCAAGCTATGCCTTTTGCGTTTGTTATCGAAAATATCCAAACATCCCCTCTGTGCTTTGTTGAATTAGTATTGTGTGAGGTAGGAGATCTGTTTTAACGTGGTTTTTTGTTCCAGGCAACAGGGAATGTGTTACAATTTCTGTACCGCCAAGTAGGGGTGACCTTTCCAGATTAGGCTCACTCCCGGAAGAGTTTTTTGATTCATTCAGGTCTTAAAGATCCTGGGTCACGCAGTTGAAAGAAACTTATGCAGACGAAGAGTAACTGACGTAATTGTATCCCCTCTCTTTCACTGGCTTGAAACAGTGATCATAGGTACGGCGGGATATTGTTTGATAAATTTGTGTGAGTCAGCTTGGCTTTGTTGTAGAGGAGGTGTTATTTGTTTTTGTTTTTTTGGAAACAACAGAATCTGATAATTACAATGAAATTGTTAGGAAGTACTGGCTGCAGTATTTTGGGTTCTTTTCGTATCCCTACGTGTGGTATCGTGCGATTACCGGTGATCAGACGTACTGCCCTCTTATACAGTGAGTGCAGTTTCTTTACGGAGGAAGCAGGGCTACCGTCCCATTGTGTAAAGCAGTAATCTAGGTGTCTGTATATGTGAGGTGTAAAATAAGTCTAGTGTGGGGAGAATAAGAAAGGGTAACGGGGGGGGGGTGCGAGTGTTGAGCATAGGTGAACGATTTCACCAGACATGAGAGAGGACCCCTTACGATTGACTACAGAAGCAAGGCAGAGGAAATGGGTTCAAATGAGAGAAATATCAATTAAATTGAGTAGAGAGAGAGAGAGAGAGAAATAAACAAGCATAACATTAGAGAGAGAGAGAAATCAACATGTCAAGATTTTGGTAGTAACAGAAGTGCCTTTGAGAATGAGTATTGTGTAGGGTAGGAGGAGTGAAAAAAAACTGATTATTCTTTCACTTTGAAACTCGCCTGTGTTCTGTCATCCACTCCCCAAGGAGCATAGGCCTTCAACAAGCTTATGCCAAGTCTTGCTGTCTCGCGCCATCAGCTCAAGTTCTTTAAAATATAGAAATGCATATAAAGTAACAAAACTGTTAAAACTAACGTACACTTTTCGCCTTTGTTCTGTAAATTTTAAAAGTACCCTTATTTTCATATGTATTAACTATAGTGTTACCTTTCTACTGCAGCATGCCCTATTGGATTTTATGGAGACAGGTGTAGCGTGAACTGCTCACAATACTGTGTTCAAGGCGAATGTGATGCAAGGACTGGAGCGTGCCATTCTTGTGTCAGTGGGTATTTTGGAGTGACATGTATTGACGTCTGTCCCGCTGGCTGTGAACACAAGCTTTGTGTGAATACAAACGGTTCATGTGGGTCTTGTTTTGATGGAACTTATGGCCCTACATGTGATCTTCCGTGTCCAGAGAAGTGTCTGAACAGAATATGCCGTGCAGATGGTAACTGCACGAGGTGCGAAAGTGGGTATTATGGAAAAATGTGTTTGAGTATCTGTCCAGAACATTGTACGGACGGTGAGTGTCATGCTTCAAATGGTACCTGTTTTTCATGTGAACCTGGATATTATGGAGACAGGTGTATAGGTACTTGTTCTAATAGGTGTGAAAATAGTACTTGCGGAAGAGAAGGCACCTGTATGTTGTGTAAGCGTGGATTTTACGGAGATGTATGTGCAAGTTCTTGCTCTGACCATTGTCTAAATGACGTCTGCGGCGGTACAAATGGTTCCTGCTTTTCATGTGATGTTGGATTTTATGGTGAGAAATGCACCTCACTTTGCCCAGCGAACTGCAAGAATCGCACATGTAACGCGTGGACAGGTGATTGTTTAGATTGCAACAAGGGATTTTATGGATACAAGTGTTTAACTCCGTGCCCTCAGCATTGTCTAAATAACACATGTGATGCTAGAAATGGCACCTGCATCGCATGTGTTCATGGGTATTTAGGAGAGAAATGCGCGCAATGCCCCAACAAATGTATGAACAATCAGTGCAATTTAACAGACGGCACCTGCTTATCTTGTGTTGCTGGATTTTACGGAAATACTTGCATAAACGCATGCCCCATCAACTGCCAAAACAATAGCTGTCACTTTGTGCATGGAACGTGCTTCTCTTGTAAAAGTGGGTTTTATGGAGATAAATGTTCAACTCCCTGCCCAGATTTTTGTGATCGAAACTCATGTAATTCATCTGACGGTTCTTGTCCAGTCTGTGATGGCGGATATTATGGTACGTCTTGTTTGACTCTGTGTCCTCCGCACTGTCAAGGCAACACGTGTCTTAAGCTTGAAGGCACGTGCACCACCTGTCAAAGTGGATTCTATGGCGATGAATGTTTAAATCCTTGTCCCACCAACTGTAACAACAATGCATGCAATTCTAAGAATGGTTCTTGCCTGACTTGTAACAGTGGATTTTACGGAAGTAAATGTTTGATCTCGTGTCCGCAAAATTGTTATAACAATATATGTGATCGTAAGACGGGTGCCTGCTCATCTTGTAATACTGGGTTTTATGGCAAACAATGTACATCTATGTGCCCTAGCCACTGTAACAACAGTAGATGTGATTTTGTATCGGGTACTTGTCTGAGCTGCGACAGCGGATTTTACGGAAGTAGATGTGAGAATGGTTGCCCTGCGCACTGCGAGAATAGTTTATGTAATGGCACAGATGGCAGCTGCGTCACGTGTAACGGGGGCTTTCAAAATCTTAAGTGTTCAACTCCTTGTCCTACCCATTGTAACAACAGTCAGTGTAATGCAGTTAATGGTACCTGCAGTACTTGTGAGAGCACCTTTTACGGAGATAAGTGCACAATTTCATGTCAAACACATTGTCTGGACAATAAGTGCGATGCAACAAATGGCATATGCATGTCTTGTGCAGATGGATTTTTTGGGGACCTGTGTTCAGATCAATGTTTTGAACATTGCAGCAACAATCAATGTGAACCAGCAAACGGCACCTGCCTGATGTGCGGCAGTGGATTTTATGGAGAACAGTGTTCAAGTTCGTGTTCACGAAAGTGTCAAAACGTTGATTGTGATAGGACTGAAGGTACTTGCTTCCCCTGTAGTACCGGCTTTTATGGGAGTAAGTGTTTAAAAAACTGTTCGGAAAACTGCCAGATGGACGCTTGTGACTACTTGAGTGGCAACTGCTCGTCCTGCAAGGACGGATTTTATGGTAATAAATGTTTGAACCACTGCCCTGAACACTGTACCAACAATGCATGCAATGATGCTGATGGTTCTTGTTCGTCATGCGATACTAACTTGTATGGAGAGATGTGTGATATAACGTGCCCCAGTCATTGCAGTGGTAATCGGTGCAACATGACAACAGGTGACTGCGATGATTGTGGCAAGGGACATTATGGATTTAAATGTATAACACCATGCCCAGAACACTGTGAGAATAATACATGCGACGCTGTATCTGGTGCCTGCTTCTCTTGTGAGGTTGGATTTTATGGAGACAAGTGTACAGTTGCCTGTCCTGAGAATTGTGACGGCGACATTTGCAATCACGTAGACGGACATTGCTTTTCTTGTAAAAGCGAGTATTATGGAGACAAATGTACTGTTACATGTTCTAGAAACTGTTTCAATAAATCTTGTGATCATTATAATGGGAAGTGTTTTTCTTGCGAATCAGGGTTCTATGGAGAAACGTGTGCTAGTCTCTGTTCTTCACATTGCCTAAACCAGACCTGTGATTCAGATGGTTTTTGTGCTCCTTGTACGGAAGGTTACCATGGTCCGAAATGCTCAGAAGCTTGTCATCAGAACTGCAAGGGCAGAAAATGTGATTATACAACTGGCGTCTGCTACACTTGTGGCCGTGGATTTTACGGAGATATTTGTTTACTTGCCTGTCCAAGGAATTGCAAAGACAATTTATGCAATGTCACAGACGGAACATGTTTCTCCTGCAGCAAGGGATTTTTTGGCGACAGGTGTGCAACACCTTGTCCGGTACATTGTAAAGACAAGAAATGTGATTTCAACACGGGTAACTGTATCTCTTGTGACACCGGATATTTTGGAAATAAATGCTCAACGGCGTGTTCAAAAGCTTGCCAAGGCCAAAAATGTGATGAAAGAAATGGAACATGCCCTTTATGTGTGAAAGGGTTTTACGGCAGTAACTGTTCCTCTTCATGTCCACAACATTGTAAAGACAAAACGTGCACCAAAACAACTGGTCTTTGCCTTACGTGTGATCAAGCGTATTTTGGAGACACGTGTTCATCTTCTTGTGCACAAAATTGTAAGAACAAACTATGTAATTCCAAAAACGGCAGCTGTATGCAGTGTAATAATGGATATTTTGGACACGCATGCCAGAAAGATTGTCCACAGTACTGCAATAACAGTGAATGTCGTATCAGTGAAGGTAGCTGCCTCTCATGTAAACTCGGTTACTATACAATGTTCTGCAATAACACATGTTCACGGCAGTGTATAAATTACCACTGTGACATGATAACTGGATCGTGCTTAGAAGGTAAGCATGAAATATTAGCTCAACGTATTATGCACTTTACGCTAAAATATATAATTTCTTCTCTGTCTAGCTTTCTGTCATTTCGCAGCCGCCCCCCCCCCCCCCAGCTTTGTATCACTAAAATCACCCTGGCTATGTATCGTTTCTTTCTTCTTAAGATTCAATAATTTCTCATCCTCAGCTTTATGTCTTTAATATCACAATGACTTTGTATCTTTTTTTTCAGGGTTTATATCATTTCTTTCTGCCACTTTTGTATCATTAATATCACCCTGGATTTATATCTTTCCTCGCTCTTTTAGCATTGTATCATTTGTCTCGTCATAGCTTTGTATCCTTAAATCGCCTTGGCTTTCTATCCTTTTCTTAATTTCTAAGTTTAAATAATTTGTTATCCCCAGCTTTATATCATTAATATCACCATGACTTTATGTTTTTTTTTAAGGTTTATATAAATTATCTCTCTCAGCTTTGTATTTTTTAGTATCGCCTGCCTTGGATTCTTTTATTTCTGCCTCGGTTGATGTCATTTCCGTCCCTCAGCTTTGTACCATTTATATCACCATGGTTTTGTATCTTCACTTTCTTCACAGCTTTATATCACTTCTCTCTCCCAGCTTTATATCATCAATACAACTAGGGCTTTGTATCATTTATTTCTTGCCAGATTTTTATCATTCCTGACCACAATCTTTGTATCATTTATATCCCCATTGCTTCGCATCTTTTCTCTTTTTCGAAGGTTTATGTAATTTCTCTTACCCAGCTTTATATCATTAATATCACCCTGGCTTTGTGTCTTTTCTTTCTTCCGATGTTATATCATTTATCTCTCCCAGCTTTGTATCATTAATATCTTTCTGGCTTTGCACCTTCTTCCAAAGTTTATATAATTTATCCACCCTTCCCCCCCCCCCCTCCCCCTCCCTTATTTTTCCAAACTTGAATCCTTAATATCTCCCTGGTTTTGTATCTTTTCTTCCTTCCGAGGTTTACATCATTTCTTTGTCCCAGTTTTGCATCCTTAAATATCCCTTACTTGGTATCTATCCTGTCTTCATTGGCTTCATATCATTTCTCTCGCCGTAGCCTTCTATTATCTTTCTTGTCTTTATTGTTAGCGAATCCCCGATCACTGTCTTAGTGTAATTCTTTCCATAGTTTTGAGTGTTTGTTCTTTCCCTCAATGCTCGTAAAAAAAAGGTAAAGGATCCCGTTACACGCCCATTGAGGCATATTGGGAATATGGTGTTAGGCCCATATTATCTTGACCGTCGGCACACTAGGGGTGATGTGGTCAGCATCACGCCGGCCGCCTTAACCTTCCCAGGGTTGCTCTGGTACCCAATTCATGAGGCTGGGTCGACCTCGGAGCCGTTTCCGGTCTAAAAAAATCCCACCTCATCTGGGGATCGAACCATGTACCACCGAGCTATGAAGCCAGTGTACTAACTACTGTGCTACCGCGAGAGACTAAAAAACCGTGTTCAGCACAAAAAGATACCAATCTGATGATCATTTACTTCTTCGAAGGATCGACAAGACCCGAGAACTGGTCGCTCGAAACAACAACCAAAAAGACAGAAGCCTCTAGCCCTCCGGTGATGCAGTGCTCCAACTGCCAGCAGTTCTCGCACACAAAGAAGACGTGCAGGAGGGATGCAGTCTGTCGATATTGTGCGGGTGGCCACCCATACCGCGATTGTCCCAAGGCGAAGGAGGACAACAACTACAAAGCAATAAACTCAAACCGCACCTGTGCAAACTGCCCCGGAAACCATGGGGCTAGATACCGAGGCTGCCCGATGTTCCAGGAAACCAAGAGCATCCACTGAAGGAAGCGGTTTCCAAAACATTCCCTTCAAGGAGGCAAAACACTGAGTGGCTGCGGATGATGCAAAAAACAACCACTTATAGACAGACGACAGTTACACAAGCTGACCGCTTAAGTCAGAGAAATGAAAACTGAAACTGCGACTCGGAACAACAGGTCAACACTGGCCGCCGAAGAACCAACCGACAGTGGAGAGCTTATGCGATTAGACCATGCAGAACATAAAACCACTTACTGGAAGAAACTGAAAAGAATCCAGCAGCAAGTAGAAACAGATGTTAAGAAGCTGACCAGAGCTGACAGAAAAAAACACAAAACTACTCCAAAGAATAGAAGCAGAAAGAATAGCCATTGAGGAAATATCATCAAACAGCACGCGGAAAAACTAAAACGAACAACCAAGCAGTTAAAAGTCCAATCAACCACTTACTGGTCCACTTACTGGTCCACTTACTGGTCCACTTACTGGTCCACTTACTGGTCCACTTACTGGTCCACTTACTGGTCCACTTACTGGTCCACTTACTGGTCCACTTACTGGTCCACTTACTGGTCCACTTACTGGTCCACTTACTGGTCCACTTACTGGTCCACTTACTGGTCCACTTACTGGTCCACTTGCTGGTCCACTTGCTGGTCCACTTACTGGTCCACTTACTGGTCCACTTACTGGTCCACTTACTGGTCCACTTGCTGGTCCACTTACTGGTCCACTTACTGGTCCACTTACTGGTCCACTTACTGGTCCACTTACTGGTCCACTTACTGGTCCACTTACTGGTCCACTTACTGGTCCACTACAACTGGTCCACTTACTGGTCCACTTACTGGTCCACTTACTGGTCCACTTACTGGTCCACTTACTGGTCCACTTACTGGTCCACTTACTGGTCCACTTACTGGTCCACTTACTGGTCCACTTACTGGTCCACTTACTGGTCCACTTACTGGTCCACTTACTGGTCCACTTACTGGTCCACTTACTGGTCCACTTACTGGTCCACTTACTGGTCCACTTACTGGTCCACTTACTGGTCCACTTACTGGTCCACTTACTGGTCCACTTACTGGTCCACTTACTGGTCCACTTACTGGTCCACTTGCTGGTCCACTTGCTGGTCCACTACAACTGGTCCACTTACTGGTCCACTTACTGGTCCACTTACTGGTCCACTTACTGGTCCACTTACTGGTCCACTTACTGGTCCACTTACTGGTCCACTTACTGGTCCACTTACTGGTCCACTTACTGGTCCACTTACTGGTCCACTTACTGGTCCACTTACTGGTCCACTTACTGGTCCACTTACTGGTCCACTTACTGGTCCACTTACTGGTCCACTTACTGGTCCACTTACTGGTCCACTTACTGGTCCACTTACTGGTCCACTTACTGGTCCACTTACTGGTCCACTTACTGGTCCACTTACTGGTCCACTTACTGGTCCACTTACTGGTCCACTTACTGGTCCACTTACTGGTCCACTTACTGGTCCACTTACTGGTCCACTTACTGGTCCACTTACTGGTCCACTTACTGGTCCACTTACTGGTCCACTTACTGGTCCACTTACTGGTCCACTTACTGGTCCACTTACTGGTCCACTTACTGGTCCACTTACTGGTCCACTTACTGGTCCACTTACTGGTCCACTTACTGGTCCACTTACTGGTCCACTTACTGGTCCACTTACTGGTCCACTTACTGGTCCACTTACTGGTCCACTTACTGGTCCACTTACTGGTCCACTACAACTGGTCCACTTACTGGTCCACTTACTGGTCCACTTACTGGTCCACTTACTGGTCCACTTACTGGTCCACTTACTGGGAGCTTACTGGTCCACTTACTGGTCCACTTACTGGTCCACTTACTGGTCCACTTACTGGTCCACTTACTGGTCCACTTACTGGTCCACTTACTGGTCCACTTACTGGTCCACTTACTGGGAGCTTACTGGTCCACTTACTGGTCCACTTACTGGTCCACTACAACTGGTCCACTTACTGGTCCACTTACTGGGAGCTTACTGGTCCACTTACTGGTCCACTTACTGGTCCACTTACTGGTCCACTTACTGGTCCACTTACTGGTCCACTTACTGGTCCACTTACTGGTCCACTTACTGGTCCACTTACTGGTCCACTTGCTGGTCCACTACAACTGGTCCACTTACTGGTCCACTTACTGGTCCACTTACTGGTCCACTTACTGGTCCACTTACTGGTCCACTTACTGGTCCACTTACTGGTCCACTTACTGGTCCACTTACTGGTCCACTTACTGGTCCACTTACTGGTCCACTTACTGGTCCACTTACTGGTCCACTTACTGGTCCACTTACTGGTCCACTTACTGGTCCACTTACTGGTCCACTTACTGGTCCACTTACTGGTCCACTTACTGGTCCACTTACTGGGAGCTTACTGGTCCACTTACTGGTCCACTTACTGGGAGCTTACTGGTCCACTTACTGGGAGCTTACTGGTCCACTTACTGGTCCACTTACTGGTCCACTTACTGGTCCACTTACTGGTCCACTTACTGGTCCACTTACTGGTCCACTTACTGGTCCACTTACTGGGAGCTTACTGGTCCACTTACTGGTCCACTTACTGGTCCACTTACTGGTCCACTTACTGGGAGCTTACTGGTCCACTTACTGGGAGCTTACTGGTCCACTTACTGGTCCACTTACTGGTCCACTTACTGGTCCACTTACTGGTCCACTTACTGGTCCACTTACTGGTCCACTTACTGGTCCACTTACAAGTTCTCCAACAATGACAGTTCGTAGCGTCGCCCTTGGCGTCTCTGACTAAACGCGTCAGATGCCTTAGTCACTTTGACACACAGGTGCAACTTGGCCCTCCCCGCCAATTGCACATTATCAGGCTGTAGTATAATAGCCGAAAGCACAGGCCTCGTTCTGACGTCGGCCGTGTACTTCTGTTAAATAGGTTATCATCAACCCTGCAGTAATACTTATTGTAGATATGAATTCCGCCAATCTGCGGAATTCCACAATATATCTTCGTCACTGGATTTCTGGACAATATAAGACTAACAGTCTTGGATGGCTACCTCGAGCACAAATATATAAGTTCTGAAATGGCGGATCAGTGAGCTGCTGTTCACCCTAGGTAATCCTTTACATGTTCTGCCACCGAAAAGCGTAATAATGCATAAAGGTCGGTATTACCTGGCAAATGAATCCTCAGAACATCACAAGGAATTCTGTCGTCATCCCGACGCACAGAGATTCACTGGGAAAACTGCCATAGCAGTTACTTCGAAGATTCTCCCCGAAAAACAATGGACTCTTGGTCCCTTCAGAAAAACAGGACCTCCCGGCTTCCCGGAAGTATATCTCACTCCCGCTTAAAAAACCTTCCCCTAGGCCTACGCCGAACTGTCAACCTCTGACCCTAAAGGTCAAACACAATGAATGAATAAACAAGGGAAGACAACCCCTAATCAACCTGACATCGCAGGTAAAGACACAATTATACTTATGATACAAACATAAGCAAATAACTTGACAGATGACTCCGTCGAAAATGACAGCAACATTACTACCACCCCCCTGTAAAAAAAAAAAAAAAATGCAATTTTTTTTTTTTTTTAATATGTTCATGAGCAAGATAGCACCAGTATCACTTCTGTGCTCATGCAAACAATGAACCTAATATCAGGTACAATAGAAGAGGGTACAAATCATCTCCCAACATAGGAGAAAATATTTCCTTTAAGCCAAACAAACTAAGGGATACCATTCAAGAACCCTAAGTTGCTGGCAATACCAATCATATATCAAACATTACTAAATAATATAATCATAGCAATATACAAATGTCAATGCTATTTTAGCAACATATCACTGATGGATGGACAAAATGAAATTTGTTAAATTATCTAAACATCATCCAAATACATTTGTATTACAACATATTATGATATTAAGGACAGACCTAAGTCTGAAAATATACCAGGAAAAACTAGGACACAAGATTTAACTGGAATCATGTGGGCATCTAGACAATATGTCCGCCATCACATTATCCGAACCACGGATAGCTCGCACCGTGAAATGGAAAGGCTGAAGAGCAATAGCATAACGAGTAGATCTCGAGCTCTTCAAATCCTTACTTTGCATAGCCGTAAGAGCTTTTTGGTCGGTTTCCATAAAGAAATGCGCGCCCAGAAGGAACCTTTGTAGCTTAAGAATGGACCAAACCATAGCCAACAATTCACGGTCCAAAACCGAGTAATTCCTTTCTGCCGCATTCAGCTTCCTAGAAATATACATTACAGGATGCAGAGTTCCTGAATATTCCTGCATTAGTGCCGCTCCAATGCCAGTGGAAGAGGCATCACTACGAAGGACAAAAGTCTTATCAATCGTCGGTAGTCTTAAGATAGGATGAGATGAGAACAAATTCTTAACCTGATCCAATGAAGATTGGCATTCTTGGGACCAACGCACCATATTAGGAGAACCTTTTTTCAATAACGTTGAAAGTGGTGCCATAATGGAGGACAGATTCTCAATGAATCTTCCATAGAATTGTATCAATCCCAAGAGACTACGCACTTGCTTTTTTGTCTTCGGAACCGAGATATTTAATATCTTTGAAATGTTTTGGTCCTCTGTCTTCAACAGACCATGACCAACTCGATGACCTAGGAAGGAAATTTCACTAAACCCAACAAAAGCTTTAGAGGGTTTAGCAGTCAAACTATGCTCACGTAGAGTAGATAGCAATTCCTTCAGACCCACATAGTGTTCTTCCCAAGTATCGCTGAAAAGACAGATGTCGTCTAAATATGCAATGACATCTGCACGATCTGATAGAATTCGTCGCATCATGCGTACGAAAGTCGCTGGGGCGTTCATAAGCCCGAAAGGCATAAAATTCCATTGAAACAGACCCCTAGGTGTCGAAAAAGCAGTGAGAGGTTTGGCGTGTTCCGTCAATGGGACTTGCCAATAACCTTTCGACAAGTCTAGTTTAGTAAAGAATTTAGCTTTAGAAAGTCTAATAAGTAGATCATCTAATAACGGCATAGGTTCAGCATCGAACTTCGTAACTTGATTTAATTTGCGATAATCAACGCAAAGACGTATGTTATTGTCTTTCTTTCGAACAATAACTATTGACGAAGAATAAGCTGAAGTGGATGGTTCAATTATTTGTAGTTGAATCATTTCATCCAATTCTTTCTCGACTTGTGCTTGAAAATGAATAGGTATTGGGTATGGTCTTACTCTGATCGGATTACGATCAGTAAGTATGATGTCATGTTCTATGACATCTGTGTGTCCAGGAATGTCGGTAAGGACATCCTGATATGATTTTAACGTAGAGGATACTTGACGTTGTTCCTCAAAAGACAAGTTGGAAGAGATTGTAACGTTTCTCCACGATTCCGTTGAAGTAAGTGGAATCGTAGGAAGAGGTAAGTTCACGTCAGAAAAAATAGTTTCCTCATCCTGTATAACAGACAGGGATGAGATGTGACCATGTTGGACTGGAGAGTCGTCCGTCGCCTGGAAAATAGGCTGTAAATAGTCTGGACGTTCAATAAACTCTGTTAGCATATTTATATGGAAGGTTTTATGCCTTCCATCCACATCGACAATATAGTCGACATCAGAAATTTTCGAGACTATAGTGTATGGACCCTTCCAAGAAATGAGAAGTCTATTCTCTCTTGAGGGCAGTAAGACATATGCTTTGTCTCCAGGACAAAGTTGACGTAGGCGTCTTTTCTTATTAGCAAATCGCCTAGCTTTTTCTTTCGCAAATTCGGAAGATGAAGTTGCTAACCTGCACGATTCGATAATCTTTTCTCTAAGAGCTATAACATATTCATATGACGATTGTGTATCATCGTCAATATTATCGGAAGTTATCAAATCGTGTAACAAGGACATTGGCCCGCGCGGTTGCGCGCCAAAGACAAGTTCGAAAGGAGAAAACCCTGTATGCTCGTTGGGAACCTCTCTATAGGCAAAGAGGACTGCAGGTAAAACCCTGTCCCAATCTTCAGGATGATCCTCCGTTATCTTGCCAAGTAAGTTCTTTAGTGTCCTGTTAAGACGTTCTACCAATCCATTGGACATTGGATGATAAATACTACTGAGAGACCTTTTAATGTCTAGCGTAGCCATTACCTGAGACATAACGTCCGAAATTAACTGAGTGCCGTGATCCGACAGTATTTCTCCGGGGAATCCCAGACGAGAAAATACGAGCCAAAGAGCATCAGCGATATCGACAGTTGATATGCTCTTCAGAGGAATAGCCTCTGGCCAACGCGTGCACATGTCCACGCAAGTGAGGATAAATTGGTGTCCTCTGGCTGACTTAATTTTGAACGGACCAATGATGTCTATAGCCATTTTCTGAAACGGCCGAATCGGAATATCTGCAGCCTGAATAGGAGCAGCATGTCTCGGACCCCTAGACTTGACCTCTTGACAAATTTTGCAAGATCGGCAATAAATTCGGATGTCTTTATTCACGAATGGCCAAAAGAAGGACGCAAGGACTCTAGTTTTAGTTCTGGAAAAACCCATGTGTCCAGCACACTGAGAATCGTGTGCATGCCGAAGAATTAAGGCTCTCATACACTTAGGCACAAGAATTTGAGAATGCATAGACTTGTCCGAGTGTTGTACCATTCGTACCAATATACCATTCTTCATAGTAATATACGATTTGTGATTCGTATTTTGATTGGGATCCCCTTTCTTTGCAAGAAGGAAGTATTTCTTCAAAGAAGGATCCTCTTCTTGACGTTTAACAAACGAGTCATGGGAAATCACCAAGTGCTCGTCTTGGCTATCAACTTCATTACTATTATCAGATGAAGTTGGGGGATTAAGAGCTTGAGCTCTTGTCATCACTGCATTGACCGTTTGAATGTTTTCTTCTTCCCAACTAGAAATTTGTTGCGGGGTGCATTCTTTAACCCCATGAATACGACCGATTATAAGATCCGCAATAGGATTAGGAAGAAGACATGCATGGACATCTCCTGTGAAGAAAGGAGTGTCAATCCTAATAATAGCAGTAGGATAGCTTTCCATAGTACCACCAAATGTAACACATTTGATTGTTTTTCCAGTGGCACAGCAAGGATCTATCAGAGACTCCTTAACCCCGACGGTAGTACATCCCGAATCGAAAAGTACTGAGACTAGCCTATCATTTATTAGACCTTTATCTAAGATGAGAGATCCTCTCCCATCATGCGCAACTGTAGCAGGTAGAGCAGGAAGAGGGTGACCACAACTTAGCGTAGATACAGTTGATGAGTCAAACAATGTTAAGCATTGGGGGCATTCAGTTGCTCTCCCAAAATCGAAAGCACAACCAGTGATAGCCCTAGAGTTACCACTATCATTTACTGTATTACAGGCTCCATCAAACTCTTGTTGCGCAGAGTTTGCCTGTTGGTAAGGTCTTTTCTTGTTAAACCTAGGTCTACCTCGATTATCATTTCCCCTGTAATTATTTCGACTATCATTTCCCCTGTAATTGTTATCATATTGCCTATTGTAATCATCATTCCGGTTTGAATCCCGGTTTCTAAATTCACCATCGTCATAATCTTGACGTCGAGAATGATTACCTCGAAAATTTGAATAGTTATTATTTGGATAGCCTTTGCGAAAGTGTCTCAAATTATTACCACTAAAATTACGAGAACTACCATCTTGTCTCCACTGCATAGACGAAGAACCATCATGTGTTGGATTACTCCGCTTCTGAGTGTAATTTTGATTACTTCCCCTATTCCAATTTTGTTGAGCACCCTGAAATTTTTTTTTTGAAATTAGGGCCATATGGTGTTGCCGACGCAGCTGGCAACCCTTCTTTCACTTTAGAATTGCTAACTGTAGCATGGGGATGTGCTGTGGCATACTGACAACAGTATTCCTCCATTTCTTTTAAGTTTTTAGGCTTACGCTCATGAAGGAATGCAAGAAAAGAATCATTAACTGATGACAAAACCTTATCTCGCAATAATAAGTCCATTAGACCTTCATATGTTTTCTCAATCTGAGACAACTCAACCCATCGTGTAAATGTACGACGTATCTTTGTAACAAAATCAGAGAAATCTACTCCATTTTCTGGCAACATTGTCCTAAAACGAAGACGATAGTCTTCTTGTTTTAATTGGTATTTTTTTAGCAATGCTGCCCTGACAACATCATAATTAGTCCTCTCATGTTCGTCTATTGTCATAAGAGTAGTCACTGTGTCACCTGTAAAAAATGGCATCAGTTGTTCAACATATTTTTCCTTTTTTATGTTATGCGTATCGCACAAAAATTGGAATCTATCTAGATAATCTGCTACGTCATCCTTTAAAGGATTGAAATGAGGCAATTTAATCCTACTAACAAACTCCCTTGTCGTACTCGAAGTTGTTTGCTGAGCACCCGTACTCGCCAATTTCAATTTCTCTAACTCCAAAGTTGCGAGTTTTTCATCAAGTTCCATCTTCTGTTTTCTTTCCTCATGTTCCATTTTTCTGATTTCAGCCTCAGCTTGAGCTTTCCTCTCCTCTGCAGCAGCTTCTTTGTCTAATCTCCTTTGTTCAGATTCTTTGTCTAATCTCTTTTGTTCAGCTTCTTTGTCTAATCTCTTTTTTTGTTCAGCTTCTTTGTCCAATCTCTTTTGTTCAGCTTCAAATCTCCTTTCCTCGACCTGCATCTGCAATTTCTTTTGTTCAGCAGCAATATTAGCTTCTCTTTCTAATCTTTTCTCTTCAGCCTGAGCTTTTTTCTCTTCTGCAGCTAATGCTTTGTCATACTGAGCAACAGCCCATTGTTCTAACTGTTGACCAGTCTTATCAAGGGCTCTCCCTTGTGTAATAAAGTAGTCCAATGTAGACATCTTGTCTACTGAGATCAGTAACTTGCAGAAGCAAATATATTAAATTATCCCACTTTAATGGGAGACAAGTCTGAAATGATAGACTTGTATACTCACTTCACTTTATTTACTGTCTTAGTCTTAGACAAAGACTTTGTATGTTCCTCTTGTTTATAATGTACCCAAAAAATCACCTGAGTACCTGTGGAAAAAAAAATTCCCTTATATCCCACTCACTATGGGCACAAGTCTTTTTTATAAAGAACTTGAATATGTATTTCACCTTGTCTCAATCTTTGTAGATAACAAGTCTTTTATCAAAGAACTTGTATAAATATCTTATATAATATTATTTAACAAACTCTATATGAAGAGTCTACCTTATCAATAATATCAAAACATGACCAAGTATGTGTATGTAGACTGTGCATGACAGTAATGTAGTACAACCAAAAAAAAATACAAAGACAAAAATACAAAACAATACAAATGGCAACACTGTTTTAACCAAAAATGTGTAGAGAAATACACAAGAAAGGAGAGACCTACAGAATACAAACAAAACAAATCGACAATCAAAACTGAAAAACAGACAAAATATTACAAAAACAACGTTAAGTACAATTACATCACAGCTAACATCAATAGCGACCAATTGTCACTAGCAAATTTCCAAATTAAGAAAATTTGCACCTACAGAACGCTTACAGTAAGCCTCGATCAAGTGGCATATTTACCGTAAGACCCACCAACCGAAAAACCCGCAGAAAAATACACCAAAAACAGTAGAAGTAACATAAACATATAGCAATCAATTTCAATGTGTTGCAGAACAAGTTCAGTCACAGCTGAAACTAAAATAAATTCCTTGCTCCTTGCGAACACAGAAACGAAATGTCAAACGCGCACTGAACGTCAAATCCACTGTAACATAAAGTGGTATTTACGAACCAAAGTTACTATGACCTTCTCAAATTACGCCTTGCACATTGAATGTTTACAATTTCCACGTACTGTTTACAGACACTTGACCTCCAACAATGTAGCTTGAATGCTCTGACCTAGAAAAGTCTGTTGTTGAATGAAACGTGTAACAACCAGCAGTACTGTTTACAATAGGAACCCGCCTTCTATGCAGTTATGGTCCACGTAGCAAATGCCTAGTAGTTAACTTCAGTACATGTCTTGTTATGCTTTATGTAGCATTATAATATAAATGCTCGTACTGTTTATTTGGGTCAACCGTTGATGACCTATATCTGTCCTGTTGTAGCCAAAACTTGCAAGTGTAGAATTAGCGCTGTGTGTTACGGCTGTCCCGTGTGTAGCTTAGACCCACAGATCAGAAGTGTAATGTGTACTTGTCCTTCTTGTAACTTTCTCGACAAAACTGGAGACATCATACATGTAACAGCCAACCAGGAATGTAAATTTCTGGATCCATAAATGTCAACAATAATGTCAAATGCTCGCTCTGTTCTTTTTAAACCCACAGATCTGGTCCATCAGAAATGTAAGTTTCTAGGCCACATTGGCGACAAGAAATGTATCATAAGAGCCCACGTAACTGGTCCACCAGAAATGTAACTGTCTTTTTTTTTCTTGTTGATGTGATCACCGGCCCAAGACAGTATACATGTTGTTAGATGTGTAGTGCGAGCGTATGATGAATTGAGTGTGGGTGCGAATGAAGACGCGAATGTGTTTAGGCTCGTATAGATGTAGATCCTGCAACCCATACTCTCACATGCAGTAATCAAGGATGCTTTGACACTGCAGGCATGTTTCAAGACATTTATTGACGGGAACACACATAATATCAACAGGAACAGTCAGTGTAACAAGGTCATGCTGACCTGACATCGATAGGTATACATTTGGCATTCAAAAAGGTAAACATCAGAATAGACGTGCATGGTCAATAGCAAAGTTCTCCAACAATGACAGTTCGTAGCGTCGCCCTTGGCGTCTCTGACTAAACGCGTCAGATGCCTTAGTCACTTTGACACACAGGTGCAACTTGGCCCTCCCCGCCAATTGCACATTATCAGGCTGTAGTATAATAGCCGAAAGCACAGGCCTCGTTCTGACGTCGGCCGTGTACTTCTGTTAAATAGGTTATCATCAACCCTGCAGTAATACTTATTGTAGATATGAATTCCGCCAATCTGCGGAATTCCACAATATATCTTCGTCACTGGATTTCTGGACAATATAAGACTAACAGTCTTGGATGGCTACCTCGAGCACAAATATATAAGTTCTGAAATGGCGGATCAGTGAGCTGCTGTTCACCCTAGGTAATCCTTTACATGTTCTGCCACCGAAAAGCGTAATAATGCATAAAGGTCGGTATTACCTGGCAAATGAATCCTCAGAACATCACAAGGAATTCTGTCGTCATCCCGACGCACAGAGATTCACTGGGGAAAACTGCCATAGCAGTTACTTCGAAGATTCTCCCCGAAAAACAATGGACTCTTGGTCCCTTCAGAAAAACAGGACCTCCCGGCTTCCCGGAAGTATATCTCACTCCCGCTTAAAAAACCTTCCCCTAGGCCTACGCCGAACGTCCACTACTGGTTACTGGTCACTTACTGGTCCACCACTACAACTGGTCCATGTTGCTGGCGGCGAGACTAGTTCAAGAATAACATTAACATTGCCGACAGAGTTTTTTGGTCTACTATTGTGGGTGACCACTTACTAGTACACTTACTGAAAGTCCACCGACTGACATCCTTTAAATTCTAGAAAACCAAAGCTAATGACTGGTCCACTGCTAACTGGTCGTGTCTGGGACAAATTTTTATGGTCCACTTAATCAACTTTCGTCCAATTAGAACACCCAAGGAATGGTCCACTGAGACAGAGAGCTTCTGTACTTACTGTCCACTTAACTGGGAGCTTTCTGGTCGATGACTGGTCATTTACTGGTCCACTTAAGGTCCACTTACTGGTCCCAGAGGCACTCAAAGTTAAAGTATAAATGTGAGCAATGCCATTCTTCAGCAATTACTGTCACGTGATGAGGTTGCATGACCTTTGCACAACCTCATATTAGCTGCCTTTTACGACATGCCTGAGGGAGGAGTAGTCCTAATCTTTCTTTGCCTCATAAAAGACTCCCCCCCCCCCACTCCCACAGGGAACTGCACAAGAAAGGAAAGAAACATCTTAGACTTCAACCCATATCAGAAGCATCTGATATATCTTCTTTGACCATATCTGTTCTCGTCAACGGGAACTGTGTAAACCAAGTAAGATTCTAACTTGAGGCTATTTCTATCTTGTAGAGTTTTTTGAATTTAGGATATAATTGTGAGAAAGATATTGTGACCTCGTGTGTCCTAATTAGGTCACAATGCTATCTATAACTAGGTGATGAGGCAGCCTAGTTATCTATTTTTATCATCCTTGTAGCCATTTCGGTTTTACGACTATCGGTATATGTTTTTTTCCTTGATCTTTATCTTGTTTTGTGAAAAGATTTTAAATCTACATTAAATTGGCCTGTGAACGTTGAAGGTAATCTTGGTTCTTCTGCTGAATGAAATAATATTATTTTTTTTTTTGTTTTTTTTTTTTTTTTTTTTGGTGGCCTGGATATTGCTGTATCTGCTTCTGATAAAACTCTTTGCTTCTTTGAAGATACATCTATAATTTAACAAGATATTTAAGGAAAAAATATAAACACCTTTGAAGAATTTATTAATATACTAGCAATAACCCGTCAAACTTGACGGTTTTTAATTATAGTTTGCTGTTTCCGTTCCCGGATGAGCAGGTAGAAGTACATTCTTAGAGTGTTTTTGGTTTCTTTCCCACTTAAATAGCACCTAATCTAACCTGTTCAGGTGAAGGACCGTCACCCAAGTCTTTTTCATTGAACTATTGTATCGGGAGAGTATATATAATGGGAACAATACAATTTTTCAACACGGTTGCATTTCACAGCTGTGACCAACGTACACAAGGCGAGAATTATGTTATTTTAGATTCAATGTAAAAGTTCTTTGATGACAACATTTCGTGTGAAAGAGCGTGGATTGTTTTCAAAGAGTGTTCCCTAATAATAAGTGGTTTTAACAAAAACTTTCAAGTTTTCATGATTTGTACATCGGGTGAGGGCTCATGCACACCAATTTTTACGCACATTTTCTTTGTCGAGCGCTACTAATTTCGTGAAAGAATTTTAAAAAAATAATACCAAAGTTGCACACCGTGCGTTGCGCACTTTTTTTTCTGGCGCGAGTTACTATACATCGGTAATTATGTTAGTTGTGGGATAGCACATAATTATAAGAACCCCGTTACCCGTATAAGTTTTTTGATGACGATCGAAAGCGCTCGACGGAAGGCCGACCATAAACTTTTATCTGGGGAACTCATATTTCCGATTCTCTAGTACACACAATAGCGTGAAAAGTAACATCGTCTATAGATCAGAGAAACATGATGATATGTAAACTGTGTTTTCTTAAACCTGCTATCAGTTGTCACTCATAATTTTTGGATAGTCTAAGCACGTAGTTCTAGAACCATTGTGGAAAATGTGTTAATAGCACTCGTGGGGATCTTTCCTTCTGATATTCTGCAGACCTGATCAAGGGCGTCCAGCGGTCTTTTCTTCATTTACTGATTGGTTAATGTTGTCTTTTCTTGGCTTGTGCGTCACCATTTTCATTTGTGAGCAAGGACTTACCAAATGTACATGAGAAACATTTTAACTTGTAAATTTAACTGGACGTACAAAACCCAGCAATATTTTTCCAATTTTACTAGCCCACTGGGGTATACAAAAGAACACTTATACTCCCGACTTCTGACAGTCGTATTCAAGCGGATTTATCCAGAAAGTTACGCTGTTTCAGATTAGGCACTCTCTTATAGAGTCAGCCGATAGGATTATCATCATCATCATTCGTAACATTTTTAGCAACCAGATGTTTCCCAATACTGGAAGTATTTTCCTCCTTTTTTAACTGTGAACCTCAAGAGCACGTTTTGCTACACTAACTATTCGCGGTGACATTTGTTCATCCAGGAAATACCCACACCAGATTCGGCGTTCGCCTCGCTAGTCTTTACTTGTTAGGGGATGGACTGGGGCCAATTTGGGAAACAAAACCTGGCATTTTTTATATTCAGGATAATTGTATTTCTGAGGGATATCACTAAGAGTAGGTAAGCGTGATTGAGTGGCCACTGTATGACAGAGAGAGTGAATATTTTTATTTGTTACAGGAACTTTAAACAACATTTGATTTTGCTTAAACATGTTAACTTTACTGGGTAGCATATAGTAGGAACTTATTTCTTTACTGTCTATTCTTTAACATAGTGCTAACATTTGACCTTTAAGTTATTAACTGTTTGGGTTCTTTTCTCCATTTATTCTGTTATTTTCATATGTATGTAAATCTGATTTTATTTGATCTTTCTTTAGATATTTGATGTTGTCAAGTTTAAATGATAATAAAAAACAAAAGAAAACTTAACTTTGTGTGTTGGTCAGACCCATACCAAAGTAACCGTAGTTTTTTCACGTTTGAGGGTCTTGTTGTCACATATCTGTGTGTGTGCGTAGTTAAACTTATATTTATATGTATGAGGAGGATAAGGTTGTATTGTACTAAATTATAGTCGTTGTCGTGAAACATTCTAAATCCACATATCTAAATTAAAAAGTAAATGTAAAGCCTAACGAATTAATTCAATAAAAGGAAAGAAGAATGGTAAAAGACCAGTGCTGTCACAATGGCTTACAAAAATACCCCTTTTTCTGCTTCGTCTGCATAAGTGTAACGCTTTCACGTTTGATAGTAAAGCCTACAGCAGCATACACGCGTTTCAAAAAAACAATACAACGTGTACTGTATTTCTTAGAAAACCTTGAGATAGACACACTGCGTAATGACCTGGATTAATATTCCATTAATTTCATTTTATACACTGCGTAACTAAAAGACAGACGGCCTTAGAAGAGAGAGAGAGAGAGAGAGAGAGAAGGAGGAACGCATTCAATACTAACACGCCTTCTCGCGATATACAATTAGTGCCACCCCCAAGCGAAAGACTTGAAGCACTAACTTTTTTTTTTCAAATAAACAGTGACAAAAAACACTACCAATACACGGTTAGGTTTTAAAAAACATGTTTAATGCTTATTAGGAAACATGACATTCTACTGTTTTACGTCTGAAATCCTGACAGTACAGAAGACACCCCATAGTTTGGAAGTGAGGAGGTGGTAACAGCACGACTATCCTAGAAGAAAATACATATTTTGAACGCAGCCACTTAGCTCCATTAAAACTTATATATTTGGGTGCCTTAGGACTTGCTGACAAAGAATATGTTAGGTGTTAAGCAAATAGTCTAATAATTAACAAATTATAGCCAAAATATTATAGGGGTGCTGTCTGACACCACCAGATCATAATTGCTCAGTGGCATGTTTTAAAACCACTATTTTACAGGAAATAGGCCAACAAGTTAAATCCGATTTGATTGGCTAGAAGAATATGTAAGCCTAAACATGATTAGTCGATTGCAAATACTATTTTTGGTTGTTACGGGAAACGGTAGGAAGGGTACTTTTTTTCAAATACTTTTGTTAACATGGTCTTATTGGCTAGACCATTTAATATAGTCAATTAGGAGCGTCTGTTCAGTGCCACATTTTGAAAATAAACTTACTGAGAAGCAAGTGCATTGAGATCCAGCTCATATTTTTCTAATGAAAGCCTGGGACAGAGGCAGATCGGAATTGTGCCATAATTCATCGCCAGTCAACGTATTTGTTTAATATTTCATGAATTGTGGTAAGCTTGACATATTTGATATCTTTTAGATGAAAAATTGAATGTGAATTGATAATTTATGTCTATATGTGTGTGGTTCAGTAACAATAAACAGAGGCAAAACCTCGATATGGCTCCACCATGAATAAAACTTGTCGGAGAGGAATATATCTGCATGGGATGGCCAAATAGTACTATGACACCTATCTTATTGAATAGAAGGAAATAATGCTGGAAATGCAGAGGCGTTGTAACCATTAGGGAGAGGAATACTGGTGTATATTGTTCATGAGAAGCTAACAGTTGGCCTACCGCGCTGAACTCGGTGTTTGTTATGTATTGTGCTTCAGTGTGGAAATAGATTATAAATTAGTTCTGAAGTAGGAGGTACAACCTTCTTGTTTCAGGAACCGAGGTCCTAACGTATTGAAGCAGCACCTGGTCTGAGTTTTGCTGAATCCAGAGGCTGGGAGCATACTCCTGGGTCAATATATCGACCAGTGTGGTTTCTCAAGAACACGGTGAAGCAAGCGAGCAGTGGAGACTGTTTCCTGCCGCTCACACAGAAGTTAAGAGTGTGTGGCCAGAGCAGCTCAATCTTGTTTATAACCCCCCTCTAACAGTGACTTTACCTTAATTCAAGAGGGACATTTATTTGTTTCAAATCAAAAGGCACTGGGAACCTTACCAATATTATTTCCACCAGAAACAAACACTTGAAGTCATGATGACAAACAACAACTTAGCTTGACAAGCCAGTATTACCTCATAGTACCACCGCACAACTTACACACATATTGCAATAATAATATATGTCAATACAAAGATCCTATCTATAAATTGTGTACATACAACTTAGGATTACATGTGATTGTGATTCCTGGTTCACTTTGTAGTTGAATCAGGATATCTATTATTGACAGGAATTAATACATAATTTTAAAAGTTACCCTTGACTTATTAAGATAGTCTTATAGAGTGTTATATGTATGTGAGTGTCACAGTGTTGTAAAGTATTGTGAATTAAATTAAATTGTTTATCTGTTGGTTGGTTGTTGTGAACATACACTTCATCATTATCATAACCCTAGACATTCAACGTAGTCATCACAATATTCCAGAATAATTCTGACTGAGGTATAAATGTGGTAGCAAAGTAAGGTCATCTGTAATACACCACCCTTATTAGATACAGATACCTTCACAGCTGATCTCAGTCAGTACACTAAGTCCCCTATAAATATTTATAACATCCCACTTTACCACAGTCGTATAGATAGGCTGAAATAGAGAAACTTACTCATTCCATAAACATAGTTTGTTCCTTAAACTATCACCCGTGAAATCTATTTCTCACACCTTTTTTCACGTACTTATCAACAGCCACTGTACACAGACGGGGCTAAAAATACCTCTCAACCTATCTGTACGACACTCATCGAGGGTAAATTCTGAGTTAAATGGGATGGTGGAATAAGAAGTGGGACACATAAGTATGTGTCCGGAAAACGCAATACTCAGGAGAGCGTTTCGTTTCTATTCTTTTACCATAGTTGTTGGTGGTACCAGGAGAGTACTAATCTCTGGAACAAAGTGAGGGTATAAGTGGACTGACGTAGAAACGCGGGACCAGCTTGGCAGTTACTTCTTGATTGTACTTGAAACGTGCTGCACCTGTAATCTTGACCAGCGACGTATGAATTCCAGTGACCTATATGCACAGAACCCATCAGCGGGAGCAGAAACTATTGGCCGCTAAGTGAAACCCATAAGCTGCCAAAGTGAACTTTTTTCATAAAACCTACTATCATTCAATGATGAACCTTTTCTTTTAAACTATTCAATTATTTTAACCCTTGTTAAAACTAAATGATTATTAAATCTGTTATTTGTTAATATACAAATTTAACTTCGATTCAATCATTTTAAATGTACTGCATGTTTGTCTCAGTCAATTTACTAAACACACTCTAAACAGAGTTAAACCAGAATAATAAGAATTCCACTGAGTAAATCAGGGTGGGGGCTTAACGAGCTGAAATTAATCATTGCTTAATTCTTCACAAAAGTTGTCGGCATATCCTAGAATTAACGTGCTCAGCCAATGCAGCATTGTTTTCACTTTTCTGAATATTTTGTGAAAACACATTTGAGATAGAAGTCTCATTACCCTTCTATTTAGAAATCTGCCAAGAGTAATCTTGTGCAAA
Organism: Oreohelix idahoensis; assembly: GCA_024509875.1. Taxonomy (NCBI): domain Eukaryota; kingdom Metazoa; phylum Mollusca; class Gastropoda; order Stylommatophora; family Oreohelicidae; genus Oreohelix; species Oreohelix idahoensis. The sequence goes on along the minus strand of JAMPIV010018573.1, from coordinate 64,658 downwards.
GATAGACAACTTTGACTACCCATAGCTGTGTTTTCAGTGATCCTCCCCAGAGTTATTCTGTTCGTCTAGAATGACGACAGTGGTTATTTGTGTATTTCTCAGGATTCTTTCCAAGGTAAAATAAACTTTATTATTATGCCAAGATTGCAGAACATTTAGTATGAGCCCGTGAGTAGCGCTCACAGTTTTTGGGATCCAGAGTCTATTGTGTGTGCTTGACGTAGCTAACTAAGTCTATTCGTCGTATTGCTTTATAGAAGCACAATGAACGTATATTTATATGAAACCCGCATTATGGCGGTATGTTTCGGCACGGAAGATAATGCCTGCCTTTGAAAATACACAGTTGTTCATCAATCATTATGAGGCCCGACATTACGGCCTATATCCTTGAGCAGAAGAAGAAGTGTCTGGCGGGAGAAGCCAGATGAAGTCTTGACTTTATCAACAAGTTCACAGACTTCGATATTAAGTAACTAGATTCGCCACAAGACTACCTGACGCGTTTAGTCAGGGGCTCTGAGCTACAGTATGAATATATATATATATATATTCAAGCCAACGTTATTAGCATCATATATATACGAGCTATGCAGGATTGATTATGCTCGATGATTATATGCATTACTACACATGAACTGTCCATGTTCCTTGTTCTACTGACTGTGTTGTCCGTCAACGTATTATTGCTGTAATAAATGTTGTAGAGAAAGTCATCTGCATTAACCACATCTATGACTTCTACGTGTGATGGAGTGAGTTTGTGTGTTCCTAAATAAGAGCCTATATGACTTCGCGTTCTCGATCTGCTGTATACACACACCACTACTCACTACAACATATCATCATTTGTTCTACACACTTGAGAAAACATGTATGCTGTTTGTGTATGTGACTGCACTACATCCAGGCAGTGCCTCACGCTGATGACCTAGATTCACGTCCATGTTACACTGTCCAGGTGATAAACGACACGCCCACTCAGCGATACTTCAACACGGTACAGATACCAGAATTCACACGAGAAAACAGCATTTAACATCTGATGCCCAGTTGATGGGGCTATGTACATAATCCTGTCGGTAACATCTAGTGAAGAAGGAGGAATCTGTATTTAACAGATACTCTTGAGTTTTGGCCACTGTTGGACCACCACTGCAAAGCAGGGGAGGCAATACCGTCATATCGTCTGAAAGTTAAATACGATAAATTATAAACGAGGAATGGACAAATTTATAGACCGTGCGATTCCTTTATACACACATTGGGATTCTCGTCGGTGCTACGGAGCTCGTGCACTGTGCTGATATCATCCTTGTGTGATCTAAGGGAGCAGATCGGAGCTCCGATGGAGTTGTCCATGTGCAATGAAGATAGTCCTTAAAACCAAAGCCAAAGCGAAAAGGATTGATCGCCCAAATTAATCCAAAAAATTACAAGGAATGATAAAAATATGGAAGATTAAAGCGAATGATAGTCAATTCGTGTCGAAAAGGTCGACTATGCAATTTTTTTTTTAACTTATAAGCATATCTTATTGCTCTATAGAAGGAGTTCCCAACCTGAGGTACGTATACCCACAGGGGGTACGATCCGCCATGCTTGTCAAGGGGGAACGGGGTATTTTTAGTAAATAACTATACTATCACGATATTATCTTAATGAAATATTACAAAAGAAGTAGTGCTACTAAAAAACAAACGAGTTGTGTGTTTGAGAGAAAACAGCGAGTTTTATTGTCTATCAAATCCAAAGCAAGAAATAAAATATGACCAGTGCTCAGTCTGAATATTCTCACGTGATATCTTCTTGGTTGGTAGTCTTCCTCTCGTCTTTGGTCCTTGGTGACTGACTGACAAAACAATCAGTGACCATCACGCCTAGTGACGTCTTGTAGGGGAGCAACAAACTATCTCCACTTTTCTCGGCCGACAGCCATCCTTCGTGAGGTGCCCCAGCTCTGGTTCATGCTTAACATCTCTGCCTCCACTGTTCTCCGCCAGGTGGCTTTTGGCCGTTCTTGCTTTCTCTTTCCTTCTGGAGTCTATAGCATGGCAGTTCTGATGATGGTGTCAGGATCTCTTCTGAGGATGTGGCCAACCCAATTCCAGCGTCTACCCGCTATGTTGGTGCGAATGTCGTCTTGGTAGCTCCGAGTTAGCAGTTCCTGGTTGGTGATGGTGTTCGGCCAGAAAATTAGAAGAATCTTACTTAGGCAGGTTGTTTGGAAAGAGGGCAATTTTGACATTTCCTTTTCTGTTACTCTCCATTATTCTGCATCGTACAGAAGTACAGAAATTACGCAGATCTCAAATATTTTTAATTTAGAGTTTGTACTATACTTAGAGGATTTCCAGATGTTGTTTAGGTTGGCGAAGGCTGTTCTGACTTCATTCATTCGGCTGCTGACGTCATTGCTTGTTCTTCCATCTTGTGTTACTATGCTCCCCAAGTATGTGAATGTGCTTTCATATTCTAGCTCTTGGTCCCTTATTTTGATGGGGACATGATTTCTTACATTTAGTGGCTGTAGTAAAATCTGTGAGAACAAACGCTAAATTCCAGGAAATTGTACTCCCAATGCTAATATATAGAACCAGCCCGTTTGTGTCTGACTGGCTTCTTCCCATACGCCAGCAGCACGCTCAAATTGTATACCGAAGTAATGCCTACACGATTTGCCGCAGTCTAACATTATACGCTTTGCTAGCGTTGGCTTTGTGACGTATTACAAGCGCCGTTCGGTCTGCATGCATACGGTAGTTTAAAAATAAAAGGAAACAAATACATACTTCAACCAGCCTGATTCCAGAGACCTCAGATAAGACTTGTCTGGGAAATTGATATCACAAACAATCCACTCTCAGTTTTTCACAAAAGATAGTGTATCAGACAGTGAGGAACAAAAACGTTCAATAAACTTGTCCCCTTATCTAGGAGCAAGAAATACTTGACATTTTCCCAGCTTGAGACATATAAATAATTGTGGGATAACACCGACTCAATGACAGTTGTAAAATAAATGGTTGTAAATAATTTCATTATCATGTTGAGTTGATTATTCCTGTGTCAGAAGAATAACTAGATACAGGAAAATAAATTGTAAAAAAAATAAGTTACATTCAAAACTTTACCCAGTGACTTGTTTAATCATTGTTTATTAGTAATAGGTGTAGTTGTTGTCCTGTTCATACACTTCATCACATTGCATATACCCTAGACACTTGCTAGACAACATACACACACCAATACACTTCAGTAGGGGAAGAAATATAATCGGGTGAGGTCGTGGTGGAAGCAGACAGGTACCCTGTAAACCTATTTGTATTTAATAAACCTCAGGGACTTGCATAGCTGACCTCACACCAGATACCATTAATATAATATTTAAATCATTAATAACACATAATCCACCACAGTGTCACATGACTTCTGTCTTCTTGAGGTTAATGTTTAGTTCCACTTGTTGGCTATATTTATTTAGTCTGTCTGTTCTTTCTTGGATCTGTTGATGTGAGTGTCCGAATAGTGCACTATCACCTGCATATTCTAGATCCTCCAGTGTAGAGAATGCTCTCCAACTTATTCTTCTAGAGTCATCCGCTGTTGTCTGGCAAATCCCCCAGTCTATGAAAGTTAAAAACAGAATGGTTGACAAGGGACATCCCTGCCACACTCCTGTTTTCACCTCTAAAGTTATGTTGATCTGCCCAACACTGCATGTGAAATTAGCATATAAACTTTTAATTATCGAGACCATGGATTTAAGGATTCCATTAGCGTTCAGTATTTTCTATAGGCTGCCCCTGTGTATGATGCCGGATGCCCTTTCAAAGTCAACAAAATGTCTATACAGTTGCCTCTGCTATTCTGAACACTGCTCTGTTATATTCCTGAGGGTGAATGTGTGATATGTGGATTGTCTGTTTTTTCTTAATCCTGCTTGTTCTTTCCTCAGTTTATAGTACAGTGCTCTTGAAATTCTTTGAATAATTATTTTGCCTAATACGAGTATTTTGATGGGAACTAATAGGAGAGTAATTCCTCTCCAGTTATTGCAGTCAGTGAGGTCACCTTTCTTTGGCAATTTAACAATTATGTTTACGACCGGGAATTTGACTGAATAACCTGAACGGCTCCTGCACATAAATCCCGTGTGGATGGAAAGGAGCGAAGCTCCTGACCGGGTTGGAAGGAAAGTCCACTGACCCCCCAGCCTCGCAATGACATGTCATTGGGCCAAAAGAGCTGGAAAGCTCGAGTGCCGCTGGTTAGAGAGAGAAAAAAAAATTATTTCTTTGTTCCACTCCACTGGTGTTGTCTCTGTGTGCCAAATTTGTGCAAATAGTGTTTCTAATAGCTCAGCCGCTAATACAGGATCTGTTTTAAATAGCTGTGCATTTAGATTGTCATGGCCTGGAGCTTTTCCATTCTTCAACCCTTTGATAGCTGTGATGATTTCTTCACTACGTAGAATATCTATATTTATATCTAGATCATTTTCTGCCTCGGGAAGATTCAGTTGTGACTCTGGAGGTGCTTTATTTAGTGTTTCTCTAAAGTGTTCTGCCCATCTTGTTTCTTGCCCTGTTCTGTAGTGATGAGATTTCCGTTCTTGTCTCTAACTAGTCTATACAGTTTTCTTATACATACTGTATAGAAATTTATAGACTAATGTTGTTTGCGCTCCGTTTTCCGCTGATCGCTTTTGATACTTTGTACGCCGTGCTTTGTTTATTCCTCATTGCTGCCGCTTCTGCCTGACTTGCAAGGTTATCTATGAGTTTCCTTTGCCAGCTCGGGTTTAACGTTTTATTTTCTTGCTCAGCTGACTGTACTGTTCACTATTCATTTCCTTCAGCCTAGGGGACTTTGATTCTATTTGCTTTCTTTTGATTTATTTTCTGATGCCAATGGTTTTCAGCGTTTCTGGCGTTATCCAATCTTGTGTCTTCCTTTTCTAGAATCCCAAGCACGTTTTGCTGCATTCTCTATATACTGTTGAAATTGTACTGAATTTATGGTCAACATCTTGAACTGTTGTCTCTTCCTGGCTCTTGGCAGTATGATAACGTTTCTTTATCTTAGATACAAATGCTTTTCTCGTAGGGGGTCTTTCAATTTCTTGATGTCAAATTGTTTCTGTTTTGTTGTTTTTTGCCCAGTAGCCCTGAACGTCATCTTTATTCTTGCTAGTACTAGGTGGTGATCACTTCCCACATTTGCGCCTTTTCTAACTTTCACATCTTGCAAAGAATTCCTCCATCTGCCGTTGATCACTTTGTGGTCTATCTGGTTTCTGTCGCGGTTATTTGGTGACTTCCACGTTAATTTGTGGATTTCCTTGTGTGGAAAAAGTGTTCCACTAATTACAAGATTGTTAATGCCACAAAGGCCTATTTATGTATCAACGTTTTCATTTGTTATTCTGTTGCCGTTACTCTTTCGTTGTATGTATTATATGTTCCAACCTTAGTACTGAGGTCTCCAATTACTGTGGTAAGATCATACCATGGTGTGCATTCCATTTCTTTTTGTAATTGTTGGTAAAACGCATCTTTGTCCTCTTTTTCACCGACGTTTGTTGGTGCATTGCATTATATTATGGTGAGGTTAATGAATCTTCCTCTCGATCTCACTCTTATTATTGTTGATTGGCTTCCATTCTATGCCCTTCTTCATGATAATGGCTACGCTTTCACCGTATGGCCATCCTGTCTTCCCGAGTAAAGTACGGTTTCCCCTGTTGCTGTTTTTACTCTTCCTGCACCCGTCCATCTACTCTCACTTATTCCTAATATGTGTAGCCTGTAGTTTTTCATTTCCGTTATAATCTGTTTCAGTTTCCCTATCTTGTTCATCGTTCTTACATTCCAAAATCCAATTCTGTTTTCTTGTTTAACGGTTAGGATGTCCGTTTTCATGTCAGTGGCTTCCTTTCGGCTTTCACCACTGAAACCATTCGAGCCTCAAACTCTGGATATCCATCCCGCAGCAAAGCTTTTTCATTTGTTCCTGTTTCCGCAACGATTGTGATTTTTTTTACATAGACAGTGTGATAAACGAGCGCACAGGCCTTTTTGCTCCATCTTTTCCTACATTTTTCATATTGTATTTTCTCCGACATTTGCTCTTTCATCCCATATTTGCGACCCACATTTGCTATTTCATCGTTGTGATTACTCGAGACCAGTATCTAGAGAACCACATTTGTTCTTTCATCGGGGAAAATAAAAGTCCTTTGATTGATTCATCATGCCTGACATTATCGTTTGAAGCCCACATTGCATCGTGATAAATCTGGTGAAAACCCATCTGGTCATCCCAATCAAACATCTGGGCATGCTGTAATTTCTGTGACACCACATTGGACGCCCAGATTGGCCAGGGGAAAACGTCTCATGCTGTAATGGTGTTATCTTTGGTCGGCCGCGGTTCAGACAAACGTTGGTTTACCACATTGGACGCCCACCTTGGCCAGGTGAACAATAAACAATCAGAGGTCAAACTACACCCACGTTTGGACTGACAGGGGACAAGAGCGATCCTGTGAACGAGTGACCAGAGGGGCCATTAAGGATTGGTTGGTATGGGCGGAGCTGTACAAGAAACCCATATTGGACTGGCAGAAATATAATCTACTGCGTAGCTTGCAAGAGGAAGGAGTCCCGGTTTTTTACATTGTGAGGAAGAGATTAATCCCAAAAACGCCTAGCCTAATACACGTGTTTATTCAGAGTGGATATAATTCAGTTCTGTGATGAATTGTGTTCTTAAAGGATTTTGCGAAGGGAAAAGAAGGTTAGTAGATCTTATATTTATTAATACATTTTCTTATTTTTGTTTATTTTAACCTCACAGCTAAAATGTGCGGAAGATAAAGTTTCAAATAATTCTTGGCATAACTGATTAATAAAATCAGAAGATTTTCCTAGAAGATGATAGGATGATAGGAGGTAATTAATAGTTCATACGTCACCTTCATCATCATCACAGTCTCCCATGCGCACACACTCTCATGCACAAGATATTTAACATCATTAGAATTGAACTCAGAGAGAGAAAGATGAATAATGAGCAGTAGTTTAAATGCAAGTCCACCAGTGATGTTAAATGTGAAAAACTTACGAAGACTTTTGTGTGTCTTCAGTTCATCAGAAGTCTGAGTCCACACGCAACGTGTCTGACGTCTATCCAGAAATAAGTTATCAAAAACGGACATTTGGCTAGCAGAATTCGCCATAGGACATCTTTCATTCCTCAATTAAAAAGGAATATTGTCTCACCCACAAGTCAGAAGGTGGATGCAGCATTTTTCGTCACCATATACTGCTTGCTGACAAGTTCAATACAGAGTTATCACAAGTTCAATACAGAGTTATCACAAGTTCAATACAGAGTCATCATAAATTCAAATCACTCGAAAGATCATTATTATCTGAAGTCAAGCAAAAGAGCTCAAAAGAGGAATCGCATATTTATAGCAAGTGCAACACCCTCTTAAGCGCATTCTATGAAGCAGACTATATATATATATTTTATGAATCACGACTACATATGCAAGGTTATGAGTCTACATATCACTACCGATTCGTGAAGATATCCAGTCTGGCCAGTACCCTCGGGAGATTAGACAACACACCTTTTGTTCATATGACAGCTATTAACTGTTGATCAACACTACAGAGATATACTCAAACAGTGAAGGAATATACATAGATATCTCGTCAGCGTTCTCCGTACGACAACAGTATTCATCAGAACGTCCTCAGCTTAGAGATACCCCACTCGACATAACGTATAACAACGTGGGACATTTTATGCATACATGTGAATCCTCATATCTAGGAGAAGCACTTACAGACACATGGACTGTGTAGAGTACTCACCATTTTGGTAACACGTATCATATCACATCATCATTTCACTTTACACCAGTTCATTCTTAATTAACTATTACTTAATTAACTGCAATTTTATTATCTCATCTGTGTGTTTTGTGTGAATCGTCTTTCACCATCATCACGTTCTAACCATTACTAACCCTATATGTGTGGATATTTCATTAATAAACCCAACGATCGTTTGATCATTATCTAGTTTGTTAATGTATCACTCGTGCTGTCGGTGTTACATATTCACCTATAGGAACATTTCTCTACTCAGATGAGGTTGGGGGCTTTTTCTTTACGGGATCTAAGGGCAGAAGCTAAGGTCGTGGGGAAACAGAACTCTTTCCATAATTAATTAGAAAACACTGTCTAGTGGAAAGCATTCGCATTCCTGTCTTCTTGTCCCTATCTCGAATAGGTCTTTTTTATTTCTTAACGAGCCAATTTCTAGAGACCTTATATCTAATATCTCATAGACTATTCCTGGCAAAAACTACTGTTGTAGTTCCCCAGTACTCACCACACGACAGACAGGGATGTCAGCCCTGTGCTAAATCCCCCAAACCTAAGAACCAGGGTACTAGCTTTTGTCTGATCCCCCTACCCACGCAGACCTGTTCAGCTTGGTTGAACCTGCCTGGAGTAATACTCCCGCTGGCGTAGCTCTGGGGTTGTTAGCATACAAGGCATGGGTACTTTTGGCGGCAGTTGGTAGGTAGTATTTGGCTTCTATTGTCCGCGACGCTGGGTTGATCTCTGTGTCATTTTTTCTTTCAAGTTGGTTTTTTTCTAATTGTTTTTACCTCTTAATATGTTGCTCTGTCTTCAGTAAGAATTTCACATTCTCTTTCTTTGATAAGTCTATCTGCCTTCTCGAGCGTTCGATTCCCTAACTGGTTAGAACTAGCCATTTGGCGGCTTCCGGGATTGGAACCTGGCAGCGTCACGCTCCAGTCTACTAAGATGCGAATAGATACCCGACTCTGCTCTTGAGTTAGGGAAGGCAAAGACGGCAGGGCAGGAACTGGTTTCCCCCACCCCTCCACCCCATCTCATTAAAACAGCTGGACGTAGTCTTTAAAAGCCTCCATCACCACTTCCCTATGGAATAAATACTGAAGAAGACCTGAGTACAGTGAAAAGTAAATAAATAATTTATAGGTGTTTTTGGCACCCAAAAATTGTCTGTGCGCTCTTTCACGATTTACTTTCACAACAAGGCGATCGCGCCGAAGGATCACGGTTCGATTCCCAGTAAGTCTATCACTTATATTCCTTTTCTGCTACCTGATGTCATCCTTTCTATCAAACGAGTGCCTGTTAATTACCTATTTTATTCACTACCCAATGACGGTATGTGCTGTGGAACAAACTTTACCTTTTTTTTTTTTTTTTTTTTAAACATATTCACTTAATACGAGGGTGAGTCAAGTGAAAACCGGAAATATGTTAAAACAATAAGAATAATCATGCCATTATATTGTAACTTGCCAATATTGTTGTCCTGGATGTCTCGAGTGTCATGCACGCGCCATCGCGGTGATGACGCATAAGGTGACGTCATAATGACGTTTTAAAGATGGCCGCCCCGCTAGTGGAATGCACCAAACAGCAGCAGCATTCTGTTATTCAATTTTTGATCAGCGAAGGGGTGAAACCAATAGAAATTCATCGGCGAATGAAGCTTAAGTACGGTGATGCATGCATGTTAAGGTCGCAGGTGTATGAATGGTGTACAAAGTTCAAAAACGGCATGATTTCTGTGACAGATTGTTCAATTTTCAATTCTGGAGTAAGCTGCCGTGGCACCCACCTTGCAGACACTTTGTGGTACTGTAGCACATCAGAGATGATGTGGTGTACTGAACCGTGACTGATGTCAAGATGTGTGGCAATATCATCCACAGTCAATCGGCGGTTTCCCTGTACGAGTCGTTCAACGGTTGCTATCGATTCTGGAGTCACTACTCTGTGTGCCTGACCCGGTCGGGAACAATCTATCACAGAAATCACGCCGTTTTTGAACTTTGTACACCATTCATACACCTGCGACCTTGACATGCATGCATCACCTTACTTGAGCTTCATTCGCCGATGAATTTCTATTGGTTTCACTCCTTCGCTGATCAAAAATTGAATAACAGAATGCTGCTGCTGTTTGGTGCATTCCACTAGCGGGGCGGCCATCTTTAAAACGTCATTATGACGTCACCTTATGCGTCATCACAGCGATGGCGTGTGCATGACACTCGAGACATCCAGGACAACAATATTGGCAAGTTACAATATAATGGCATGATTATTCTTATTGTTATAACATATTTCCGGTTTTCACTTGACTCACCCTTGTACATTAAGGATAAATTATGCTTTAAATAACATACACTATTTCAAACAAATTATGAATTCGTTTACTGGCATAATAACTTAATAAATTGAATCTGAATGCTACTTTACAGGTGTCATTGCAGTAACAGAGGAGGACAACAATCTTACCTACATTCTTGTGTTTATATTGCTGATCTTGTTGTTAGCATTTATATTCTTCATCTGTCGCACCAGACCTACGTAAGTATTTGTCTGATATTTAACCACTTTTGTTTAAGTTCACATACGGTTTATATATTTGTTTCGCTCATGTTAGAGAGCTGAAACTTTGCTTGCAGCTCCCTTTTGTTCTACATTAGAGGTTTATGTTTCTTTATAGCGGTATAATGAATTATTGATTAATGATAATTGGCCATCTACTTTTATTTTGTGCATAGAATTTACGAAACATTTATTTCAGTTAAAAATAAATTAATTAAATCTAGAATTTCCATGAAATAAATGTGTTCTATGGCTGCACTGTAATCTGCGTCTAATGTTACAACGCGATTAAGTACATTAGTTTTTACAAATATTATTATTAGATATTCGGTTTTGAAGGACACGTAATTATGACAACACCATGTTGGAGCTTCTATTTTGTTCTTTATTTTTATTTTTTTTTATTTTTTTTATTCCCACAGCGAAAAACATGAAATGGAAGAAGGTGCCGTAGAATGACTGACACAATAAAGCATCATTACAATGAATCATGAACGATAAAGGTCAGTGAGATACGTGGGAAATCACTGAGAGTTCAACAACGCACCACTCAACAGCTTATTTCGCTGCGTTTACAGTGAACTTTCCTGTACATCCTTAAAGCTACTGTCGTCGTTTAAATTTTGTTCTTCACCTCAGGGACGTGAACTTAACAAATAATTTTACATATAAGAAATTATGAGGTCGTGAGAAACACTGCTCATTGAATAGAACTGCATTTTCCAAGGAGGATGTTGCTATTTTCAGTTTTCACAAAAGAGTTTTAAATCTACTGCAACGTTTGATTTGTATTTTCTCATTTAGCAAGCACTTCTGGATGTGTGAATAGCTAATACACAGTTATAGCGTGCGAGATAAGTGAATGGTATTCCCCTTCCCAACATTGGTAAATAAAGAATACACAGTAATGGGGAAAGGGAAGTGACAATTATTGCCCTTCCTAACAGGAGCAGATAACTAACATACGGTTGGAGGAGGGGGGTTAGGGACTTGACAGTTATTCTCTTTCCTCACATGACAGATAACAAATACACGGTATCTAGGAAAGATGTATTTATAGTTATTTCCCTTTACAACAGGGGCATGTTACATTTATTTCCCTTCCTAATAGGGTAGATAACTAATACACAGTAACAGAAAGAATAGAGTAACAGCTATTCCCCTTCTTCATATGGGTATAAGAAGTGTCAGGCTCAGGTAGCTTCAACCTTCCTTTGCAAAACACACAAGAAACAGAGATAAGCGACAGGGCACGACAGCAGAGATTTTTATATTCTGTAGAAATATAGAATAATTATATATTTTTATATTGCTAAAGTATAGAATAAACATATAATATATATTCTAGTAGGCCTGTCTGTTTTTTTATATTACCTGTTAAAATAATTAAAGAGGTTTTCGACATTATTACTTACAAGTTATACCTGTCTGGCCTATAGGGTTATATTAATGACGTACGCACACTTCACATCTCAAAGGTTTCAAACATTTTCGTCGTTATAATACATGGTGATTATAGTTCGTAGATTCGTGAATCAGATCAGATGACTGGATGTTGTCTAGACAGAAAATGCTTTAAATCAGGGCTTCTTAACCCCCTGGTGGTGCGAGACCTGACCTCTGGGAATGCGAGATATGCTAGTTGTTTTAGAAAGCGAATCATCACAAAAATAATATAATACACATGACTTAAATGTGTGTGTGTACACAACAGAACGTCGACAACGTGAATTTAATGAATGTAGTGTATTTAAAACATTAAATTTCTTCAAATATTTTCTAATATTGTTGCGCGTAATATTCAAAAGAATTAATGTTTAAATTTTTACAGCTGTATGAAAACAAAACTCTGGAAATTGCTCATTAAAGAACTTGTAATTCACATACGACTAACGTTCCTTTTTCCATTGTTACAGGCTTTTTACATGCACCAAATAAATAAATGACATTATACTTTCGTTCTCTGTTCGCGTACATAGATATACGTATATCTTTTTTTCGCATTTATGACATATTTCGCGAGCTAAAATTAAATGGGGCACAGGGCTTTATAAGATGCCCTATATGGGGAGCTGATCCTTTTTAAAAAGAAATGTTAAGAAGCTCTGTTCTAAAGAAAGACATCCTTCAAACCGTGAAAGCCGAACTCTCTAATTACGATGTTGTTATTACATTTTGGTTCATCCATCCATCTTTGTAATTTCTTATATACGGTAGGTGTACTTTATTTACTACTAGAGTTTTTTACTTTTGCTTCAGAATCATGTTTTAACTTTATTGATATAACCAGCGTTTTCTAACAAGATCTTAGGGCCAGCATATTTTCTGACACTTCTAACTTTTCCCAAAGAGTTTTACAGTGGTCACGATCGTCATTATATATCATCATCATCAGCTTCCAAAGGAGCACAGACCTCAACGAACCTATGCTAAATCTTCCTGTCCCGTGTGTGTACGCCATTATGCATTTGCTACTGTTTATTCTAAACCCATCTGAGCTCTCTTGTATTACAAAAGCACCATTGGTTTCCTGAATATTTAAGATTCAGTGTCTACATATAAATATATACTAATATTTCATAGATTGTCCAGTCTTGACTTTAGAGAAGAGCTAATTGGTTATGAAACAGCACTAGAAATTATATATTTGTACGATGTGAAAGCCATTTAATGAAAATGGATTTTCATTATAATAATTATCTCTACCAAAAACTTCACGACCTTTTGACCAATTTGGATTTTCTTATGATGTGTGCATTACATGAATTTTTTAGTTGTTATTTTTGTTGTGGTTTATTTTTATTTATCAATCAAATTATCTTTAAGACAATAAAAGTTGGTTTGTACATTTAGATATCTAAAGATGAGCTTTCAGCGATGTTTGTTAAGAACTTACAACAACAATGAAATTGTGACAAAGTATATTATGTAATATAACTGACTAGATCTTTATGACGACATTTCATTTTACGTAATTAATTTAAAAAGTTATTAAAAATGTTTACAGAGAATTTTTTTTTTTTTTTTAAATTATTTGTTATTCGTTTCCATTTGTTAATTTAAAGGGCATCAAGTACCATTACTCACTTCACCAAAACACCTCTGCTTATAATTATCTCCCCTTATATTCCGATATTTGCTTCTAGAATCTAGATCTTTCTTATCCTCATATCATTCATCATCTTTCTTTGTTTTCCTTACGGATCATGGAGCCACCATTGCAGCAGGTCCCCCTTGCAGGATGTTTGCACTTAGCAGTCACGTGGTCTTGCAGTGGGGTTTCTGAAGCTCTTTGTTTGACATGATGAGGTTGCTAGCTTCATGTACAACCTCCTATTAATCGCCTTATATGACACGCCTATGGACTCCAGAAGGAAAGTGAAAGCGAGGCGAAGCTGACCAAAAGCTGCCTGGCGGAGAACAGAGGAGGCAAAGATGCAAAACATGAACCAGAGATTGGGCACCACACAAAGGATGGCTGCCGACCGAGCGAGGTGGAGGGAGTTTGTTGCCGCTCTACAAGGCGCCACCTGACGCGATGGTCACTCATTCCTTTGTCAGTGAGAGGCCAAGGACCATAGAAGAAGAAATGACATGGATGAGGGTACAGTAGCCCTATTATTTCGTTGTTTCTTCAGAGACACCGGGAAACCACAAGGAACGGTTATATACTCAACAAGTATTGGTTAGAAGAAAGACATCCACTTTCTGTTGTCTTGTCATGAGAAGAAAGCTGGAATATATCGTAATATAAGGACATTGAAAGGACGACAAGGTGAGAAAATACTGGACAGTTTGACAGCATGGCATGTTAAGTGGACAACAACAGAATTGATAACTGGTTGTGGAGAGACATGATCGCCTATGTCACTAGGCTTGGTACTTAAAGAAGAAAGAGAGGAAGAAGAAAGAAAACGAAAAAGAAGAATAAAGCCTATGCTCCCTAAAATATATTGATTGGTTGACTGAAGCATCCTGGAACAGCTGAGAGATAGAGGACAAATTCAAGACAAAAACGGAGCAAAGTTATAGCAGTTATTACACAACTAAAAACGTAAATAACCGCATCAAAGAACATTAATAATGCTTATTGACAGTAAGACTGCAACAAATAGAATACATTCACTTTAAAAAAAAAAAACGATCGAAACACGACAGCGAAATCTGAAGATTCCCCCCCCCCCCCTCTTCCTTAAAAGGTAGTTTTGTTTTTTAAATAAAATACAATATCTAAAGATTCAGATTAGTACACGTAGTAGCGAGATGACCAAATCCAAACCTCAGAAATGAGGTATCTCAGGAAGGTGGTTGAAGTAACAAGAAATGACATGACCCGCAACCAGACGATACGTCAAGGCCTAAAAACCTAGCTCCTGCAGACCCAAGTAGAACAGTCCCAACTATGATGGTCTGGCCATGTCTACAGAATGGGAGAAGATCGGCTACCACGACAAGCATGGGAAACTAAGAGCCAGGGATCCAGACCTCCAGGACGACCCAGAGTCCGCTAGAAGGACAACATTAGACAATCTTTGAAGGACCGAGGACTAGAATAAAACCAGGCCAGGAGGAAGACAGCCGATAGGATAGTATGGTGCTCTCTCTTCCAAACCTCTACACCTCACGGTAGAAGAGGAACGACTAAGTAAGTAAGTAGCGAGATCAAGTTTGTGTTCGTGAAAAGAGTATGACGAATAAGCTGGTGTGAGCCCTTGTTGTAGAATTTCTGTAATGTCGTCGATCCATAAGCCTGATAGTCTTTCTCCGAGCCCTGAAACCAGATATTCTACTATTGTAGGCGCGTTTTGATAATTTATCAGGATCCATTCACATGAGATGGCAAAACCACTAAATTGTCTGTCTCTCTATATACTTGTTATTTTGTGCACTGTAGAAGCTATAGGCAGCAGTTGTGTTAAAAGATAAGAAGTCTCAAGGAAAGAAGGGTAGCTACTGCTGCACTTCGGAATACGAAAGTAGACGAGAAATTACTGGCCAAAAAAAAAATTAAACCATAAATTGTTATTGTAGATCAGAATCGACCTCAATGCACTCCGGGTAAACCCATAGGTGCTCAGTCTCCCTCAGCAAATTTCGAAGAGTATGAATGCTAATTGTACCTGTAGCACGCTAGTTGTTCATACGACGGATGCATCCTCTCTCACGTCCATTTCTGCTAGTGCCACTTTTGATGCCAAACTCCAACAAATCGTAAATGATCCAGTGAAACGAGGCAGCAGGATAAGCCACGGGCAGCTTGACAATTCTCTCATGTGAACACCTTTTCAATCTTTATTGTGCTAAGGCTCTCGAGTATTTATAATATCAACCGTGTGTTACCGGGGCCCGCAAGGGGGGCAAAGAATAGTAACACTGTACCCTACCATGCATGTCGTAAAAAGCGACTAAGGAGAGTTGGGCTTGGGGCTAGTTACCCCATCCCGTAAAAAACTTACCAAAAAACTTCAACAAGCATGGACAAGTCAAATACAGAATATAAATCAACTCAGATGCCCAAGTCAGAATAAAGTCCTCTGGAAAGGAGGCGCATAAAGCAACACAGAGAAAGCCGAAAGAAGTCTGGGTTGCCGACTAATCTGTTTTCGTATAGGAAAATCTCCAGGATTGGCACCTGGAATGTTCACACTCTATGTGAACAAGGAAAAACTGCACAGGTAGCAGCGGAAATGACAAATTACAGTATTAATATCCTTGGTCTCGGCGAGACACGGTGGAAGAGCATAGAGAGGAGGAGATTAATCACAGGAGAAATGATGTTCTCCTCAGCACATGAGGAGGAAAAAGCCCACCACAGTGAAGGGGTGGCTATAACGCTTTCTGTGGAAGCGCAGAAGGAACTTATAGAATGGGAAGCAATGGGACCCCGAATTATTATAACAGCAAGGCTTAAATCAGCCAAAAAGAAAGTAAATATAAACATCATCCAGTGTTATACACCAAATGTCATTTATAAAGAAGAATCTGAGAAAGAAGACTTTTACACCAGACTACAAAATGTCTTTGACAAAAAGAAAAGAAAGGACATCACAATTTTGATGGGAGACCTAAACGCGAAAATAGGAACAGACAACGCGGGCTTTGAAGAAATCATGGAAAAGCATGAAATAGGTATGATGAACGATAATGGGGAACTATTAGCTCACTTCTGTGCTTCAAATCAACTAGCTATAGGAGGAAGCATATTTCCACATAAAAGAAGACATAAAGCAACATGGATATCACCAGACCACAGAACTGAGAATCAGATTTGATCACATATGCATAAATAAGACGTTTAAGTCATCTTTGCATGATGTAAAAGTATGTAGAGGAGCAGATATGGTATCTGACCACCATCTTCTGTTGGCTAAAGCAAAATTAAAACTCAAGAAATTTACAACAGTATATAGCTATGACAACAGAATAATGTGGGATATCTAAAAAATCAGGAAATAAGAGAAACATTTTCAATCACAGTATTCAACAAATACCAAGTACTCCAACAGCTAGAAGATGAAGCAGATACGGAAGACCACTGTCAACAAGTAATAAATATATGGAACGAGACATGTGAAGAAGTATTTATAAAAAGAGAACATCAGCACAAAGCATGGATAACAACAGAAACCATTACAAGATAGAAGAGTGGAAAAACAAGAAAGCAGATTTAAACAAGCAAAACCAGGATCTCCACAGCCAAGGCTCATGAAGTGTACATAGAAGCAAACAAAGAAGTAAGAAGAAAAATCAAAAGAGACAAGAGGAAGTTTATTGAAGAGTTGGCAAGGGAAGCAGAGGAAGCTGCAGCCAAAGGAAATATGAGGGACCTGTACTACAACACAAAGAAGCTAACAGGGAAATATAAGTGGAAAAGAAATCACTGATGAAGTATGACATAGCGTGAATGATTTGACACAACTTGGTGGCATTTGAACTGATTGTGCTTAAACTATGTGCACACATGTAACGTTGGAACAGCAGTCAAGGGTTTCTACGTGAAATTGAGCCTCACTAGAAGTCAGCGGTCACAAGAAGAAATTTGTCAATTTCCCACATGGGCAAAGCATATCCCTCAGTACAGACACACTGATTGTTCAAGACTCCTGCAAAAACGTAGAGAACTAAACATTCCTAACAATAAGAAACTTCTTAGACTGCAACTAGAAATGTGCTATTTTAGAATAGAAGAGTCTTACTGTGCACAGTGTCTAGAAAAAAAAAATAAAGAGCATTTTCTATTAAAATGTAGGAAGTATGAACTACAGAGAAAACCAATATTAGATTATTTACAGGCATGCAATTCATCCATAAATGTGGAACAGGTGTTGAGAAAAGATAGCCCAGAGAATTGCACAGTGTAGTTGTCGTAATTTTTTCTGAGAGAGTTCTGATGGATATTGGTCCCTTTAGAGTGTAGAATGATAGTGAAGGCTCTGTGAGAATAAGGATTTAGGAAAGTGAGGTAGTAGATTCACAAGTGCTGGGAAGAGTAAGGACAGTCTCTTCTTCTTCTTCTTTGATCCATAACTGCCAACCGTCAAAGCAGTCAGCGGCCATCACGCCTGGTGGCGTCTTGTAGGGCAGCAACAAATTGATTCCACTTTGCTCGGTCGGCGGCCATCCTTCGTACAGTGCCCCAACTGTGGTTCATTCTTTGCATCTCAGCTTCCACAGTTCTCCGCCAAGTTGTTTTTGGTCGGCCTCTCTTTCGCTTTCCCTCCGGGGTCCATAGCATAGCTGTTCTTGTGATGGTATCAGGGTCCCTTCTGAGGACATGGCCAACCCAACTCCAGCGTCTGCCAGCTATGATGGTGGACAGTCTCTTATTACGACAATATTTGTCTCTCAAAACTACTCCTACCACCCTTCTGTACAAACAATTGTTTGTCAGTTCCAGTCACTCAGGCGCACACACCGATTTGGTGATTCTGACGCACAACGTACATGAATACAGACTACGATAACGAATATGGGGATTGGGGATTGTTGGGTTTGGCCAGCCGACACCAATGCTAATAAAGTTTTTATACCTTTATTATCATAAAATCAAGTCACAAATAATTATCAATTTACATGAAGAAATCAAGGTTACAAAATACAAAATGACAGGGGGAGGGGGGGGGGGTGCGGAGAAGTATCCACTACACCTTTCCCGCTTGTATTTACTAACAGAAAAGAAAAGACCCGGTCGTAAAGACAGGGGGGGGGGGGGTGATCAGAGATAGGCAATTTAACCCAACGGTAAATTTATTACTCTAAGACAAGGGGTTACAGTAATAAGGGGTAGAGGAAAAGCTAGGGTTCTCAAATGTTTCCCTTTATTCAACAAATTTTACGGGAGGGGGAAATAAACACAGTTACTAAATCCCGCTAGGAGAAATCCCGTACAATGAATACAGTACGCCTTAATACTAGGTCGAACTAATTATAAGGGTAAAAAAGATTAAATCTCCTTTCATTCAAAGAAAAACGCTTGTGAAGGCCTACACACAGTCACACACACAGACTTACCAAATGGTGAATTCTGGCACTTCATAGGAAATACACCAAAAACAGCACTAAACCTTGGCTTAGGTAAATGTATTTTCTTCCGTGTACAGCTCCAGATTAGCGGGTTGTTGAAGTTAACAAAGTGTCCCGAAATCGCTGGACGTTGAAGTTTAACATTACTGTTTGTTTATTAGATAAAGTTCCTAAAGAATGGCACAGGCACTTGGCTAGGTGTGAGGTATGGTGTGGTTTCTAAGATTGGCACAGCTGGTGGAGATAACTTTCTTTTGCCGTAATGTCACAAACTACAAAACACTGAGGTAAGTTCTTCTTCGGGGGAAGGGGGGGGGGGGGGGGGATCCACTGAATATACTTGACAGACAGTGTTCAGGTAAATCTATGTTCTTCTTCACAAATAGAGCAGTGAATAAGATATTGCTACTGGCAACTGTTCTTCTTCCAGTTTGTTAACTTTAAAACGACTTTATGAATTGGGATCTTAAAACAGTCTTTGGGTTTGCTTTATTTCTGTAAACTTCAGATAGCTGAATCCCAACAGGATCGCCACAAAGATTAAATTTTAAATATGTTCATAAGTCACTGGAGTAATCGAACTGAGTCGGCAGGACTCTGTATATATTTTATTGCTGCGTAATGGCTGTTTAATTGCTGCTTAATTGCTGGGATGCTAGGTTCGAAAGATCATTCTGGATGCAAATAGAAAAACATGAAATGCAATGAAATCATATTAAAATCTACAGCGCGATACATTTACAGTTAGACTATTTTCTGCACTCGCGTCTTCAATTAATAAAATTCAAGAAAAGCTCCCCGTGAAGTTAATAGTTAAAAGCACATCTATCTATACAGAACTAAACTGTATTTAAGTTATAATTCCCTTAACGACTGCAAAATTAATTTACGCGGCTATTGTATTAGGAAATTAACTTATAGATGTAACATTTAGTTTGCACTAGAACTTTGAAAATGGTTTTATTTAATAAGGTTAAATTTTCACCACAATCCATTGAAATAAAAATGAAATAACTAGACCACTGATCACTCGAAGCTAATGTATAAATTACCGTCTGCACAGAAAAGAATTCACTCCAATAACCAACAATTTAGATGAAATCTAGCAGGAATCCAACTACATGCTAGTGAATCTTAGAATTCTGTCAGAACGAATGATAAAATGCAGTTTCTCAGGTTCTCTATATATTTAATTGGAATGCAAGATGAGTGGGACATGTTAGATTCTAACACCTTTCTTCATCTTGAGAAAAATCGAGGTTCTACGCCGTTGTGTTAACCGCGATGCCCCCCTGGCTTCCGATCTCCGTTCGTCTCAGGCTGCTCGCATGAGGGTGCGAAATCTCTGCGAGAAACTAACTTTGTTAGCTGGGAGTTCCCTGATTCCTCAGATCGTAAACCGCTTCTACGTTGATTCTGAAGACCAGCCTGGCTTTGATGGGACCGCTTTCCCCGAGAAGCTTTGGCAATTCCCACTAGGCAGGGTGACAGCAAGGTAAGGAAAATGAACTGCTGTTAATTGCTCTAGAAACCGGGGTGAGTCTCTGGCCACGTCCACTTTGGGTGGCGTTTAAGGAAAAGATTGCTATAAATCGTTCTCAGAGATGGTCGTGGGCGTGATTTAACCTCCCATCAAAGGCCATGCGATCTCAAAATGCACAGAAGGTAGCAGTTCACATATTAATGATCCAACGTGTAGAATCCTCGTGGAAATGCGGCATGCTTAATTAGCCCAGGTGCAACGTTCCAGGCTGATGAAAAGTTGCAACAAATGTTCAGGGGTTCTAATGTTATAGAGAGGGAAATACCCTGTCATCTTAATAATTCAGGTCAGCTACAGCCGTCCGTCACAATCGTCCCCTCTTTTGAGACATGGAAACTCGTTTTCATGTTTCTTTCGTGACAATGAATCTGCCCTGATCGGTAGCTTTAGGATGATTGGTATTTACAATTTCGTCCTCTTCTTCCGTAGTCCAGTTTCTACTCAAGAAGTCAGCTCCTACATTCTGTTTTCCTGGAATATATTCCACTTTGAAGGAATAAACACTCAATAACAAGGCCCAACACATTATCCTTGCGTTGAATTCCTTATTGGCACCCAGGAAAGCTAATGGAGCATGGTCTGTTTGCACCGTGAAAGAAGTACCATACAGAAACTCATGATGGCGTCTGATGCCATGAATCAGAGCGAGACATTCTCTTTCAACGACACTGTAGTTGCGTTCAGCCTTGTTCAGTTTCCGACTGCCGTAAGCTACTGGGAATAGCATATTCGGGTCACTGTCCTCGGCTTGCAACAATGTTGACCCGATGCCCTGACCTGACGCGTCAACTCTCAGTACGAAAGGTTTCTTAAGGTCAGGTAACCTTAGGATGGGGTATGCAGACAGCTGTCCTTTTAAAGTGCTGTACGCATGTTCGCACTTTTGATCCCACATGACCTTATCAGGACAACCTTTATTGGTGAGGTCAGTCAGAGGTGCTGTCAGTCCATTGAAGTTCTCGATGTATTTCTGATAATATGCACATAGTGATAGGAAGGAACGCACGTCTTTCTTCGTTCGGGGCCTTTTGGCTGCAGCTATTTTCTTCACGTTCTTTTGAACAGGCCAACTACAGCCGTGGGAAATAGTATGCCCCAAGAAGTCTAGCTCTTCAAACACGATGAGACATTTGCTAGGTCTGGCTGTGAGACCAGTTTCCTGTAGTCTCCTGAGGAGCATAGCAACCGTAGCAATATGTTCGTCGTAGGTTTCCGATGCAATTAATATGTCATCCATGAAATTATGGATGTGGGGACTTTGCAAGGGTTCTAAAAGCTTTCTCATCATCCTGGTAAACACTCCTGGTGCGTTATGCAATCCGAACGGCATCACATTAAATGTGTAATGTCCTTCACTAGTGCTGAAAGCTAGCAAAGGTTTAACTTCCTCCTTGATTGGTATTTGATAATAACCTTTACTGAGGTCAATCTTGGAGAAAATTGTTGCCTTGCTGAGCTTGGTGAACAACTCAGAAACGGTTTGGAGAGGTTCGGGCTGAAATTCCGTTACCGCGTTTAGCAGCCGGTAATCTATACACAGCCGAACTTCCTTATTGGGCTTCTGTAACAGCACCACACTCGAACTATAAGGAGATGTCGACTCGCTGATAATTCCTGCCTGACGCAGCTTGTCTATTTCTCCGCGAAGTGCATCAGCTTTGGCGTACGGAATGGGGTACACTCGAACAGGGGTCTCGTTTGTTAATTTCATGTCAAATTCGATGAGATTTGTTCGACCAGGTGCATCCGTTAAGACTGCACTGTACTGCTTCAGTAGCGCCCTGGTTTCTGTTTGTTGTTCTACTGAGAGATTGTCGCCGAACTTGACATCTTTAAAGGATTCTGTGGGTTGCAATGGATACTCCATGCAACCATCATCATCTTCCTCGTCTTCCGTTGCTATGGCGACAGCCAGGAGATGCTCGGAGGATGGCACTGGTCTTTCCAGATATTTCTTTAGCAGATTTATGTGGAAGACCTTCTCCTTTCCTTTAATGGAGATCTTGTAATTAGTACGTGAGATCTTTTTAAGGAAGGTAAACGGCCCTTGCCATCCGATGCGAAGTTTATTGCTTCCGGTTGGAAGTAGCAACAAAACTTTCTCCCCTGGTTGTAGTTCTCTCTCTTTTGCAGCTTTGTTGTATCTTTTAGTATGTTTAGCGCGGGCTTTCTTAAGGTTGGTGTTGGCTAGATCCCATCCTAGCTTTAACCTTTCCTTGAGCTCAGATACATACTTGCTTGCAGAGACGACTGTCTCGTCAGCCTTTTGGTCTGTCAGGGACCGAAGTAAGGCTTCTAGTGGCCCCTTAATAGGTCTGCCAAATAAAAGTGTAGCAGGCAGGAATCCCGTAGACGCTTGGGGTACCTCCCGGTAGGTGAATAAGGCAGCCGATATATATAGGTCCCAGTCTTCCGGTTTCTCCTGACCCAGCTTACGTAACATCCTGGTGAAGGTTCCGTTGACTCGTTCTACTAACCCACTTCCGGCCGGATTATAAGGGCTTGCGTAGATGTGCTGGTTCCTCAGGATTGTTACAATCTCTTCCATCAACAGGCTACGGTATGGGGATTTATTGTCCGTCAAAACGTTTTGAGGGAAACCCAACCTTATAAATATCTGCACGAGGGCTTCTGCGACAATGCTTGGAATTCGTGCATGTTAGCGGTATAGCTTCGGCCCACAAAGTGCAAGTGTCGACTAAGTTCAGGATGAACCTGTTCCTTCTTTTGGTCCTTTCCAGGGGTCCAATGATGTCGACTACAACCTGTTGAAATGGGGTCTCCACTACTGGAGCATCACCCATGGGAATAAAGGGTGTCCGATGCTTGGGTGCCATCCGTTGGCACTGGGCGCAGGATTTCACATATCTGATAATGTCAGAGTTCATTCCTGGCCACCAATAGTGGGTTTTTATTCGCTGAATAGTGGCGTTTTGTCCCATATGTCCGCTAAAGGGAAGAGAGTGCCCCATTTCTAAGATCTGGCTTCTGTACTGCGTCGGTACTAGGAGCTGGTTATTCCCCGTGTCCGGGTTGCCCGTTCTACGATACAATACGCCATCCTTAGAAAATATGTCTCCGTTGTGTCTGGGGTCCTTTTGTTGCGCCTCCTTCAGTTCATTCGGCAACAAATTTGGCGCAGGCTCCCTCTCCTTCTTGGCTTGCCCTCTTGTGGTTACCGCTGCCACAATCGGCTCCTTTGGTCTCCCAATAAACACATATCTACATCCCAGGATAACTGGGTAGATAGAATCATCCATAATGGCCGCTTTAATAACACCTCTGACAAAATCAGAGTGTATTTCTACCAGTGCGATAGGAAGCGTCCTGGGTGCATCACTCTTGAAAACTCCACTAAGTTTGACGGTTTCCTCTGTCTCCTGACCTGGTTTGACTAGATGCCTAGCGACAATACAACTAAAGCTTAGTCCAGTGTCAAAGAGACAAGTAGTAGAGGTACCATTCAAAAGTACAGTTCCTCGCGTTGAGGGTCGGTCCCCTTCAAGTTGAGAATCACTGACATTGACTCTACCTTTCGAGGCTGTATGCAAACATCCGATGCGGTTTGGACCGGTTTGTTTGCCCTGATCAGACGTTCCTGGTGTAGGGGTCTTCCCTTTTCCTTGACCTTGGTGGCCGCGCTGCCACGTAGGCTTGGTGGGTTGATCGGAATTGTTGTTAGGGGGGTATCGGGTTTGGTAGAATTTCGATTTTCCCTGGGGAGGTTTATGGGTATTATTATCTCGTTGGTTATAATGTTGAGAAGGATTGGAAGAATAGAATGACTGCTCTAGATTTTGTTTTCGAGATGGCTCATCTGTGGGTTTACGTTTAGTGCTGGGAAGTTCGGCCATTGCATTGGTAAAGCGTTCTGCCTTATTGAGGATGTCCTCAAGCCTGACTGCGCCCTGTTCAGCTAAAAATCTACGGGTTTCGTTTGACAAAGTTGACTTTATCTGTTCGACAAGAACAAGTTCAAGTAGTCCTTCATATGTAAGAGGTAGGTCAGATAATTCAATGCACTTTGTCAAATAGCCCGTGAGACGTGAAGAGAACTGCGGAAAAGTTTCCGTGCTCTCTTTCCGACTGTTTCTGAACATTTGCAGAAATTTTCGGGCGGTCATCTCAAACCGCTCTAGCAAGGCCTTTTTCAGCATGTCGTGATCATGTTGATTTGTTCCCAGCTTTGTGTATACGTCATAAGCATTGCGTTTCAGTGACGTTGAGAGTTTAAGTGCCCAGCGGGAGCTCTCTAACCCATACAGATTGGCGAGCCTCTCGAATTTTTCTAGGAAGGTGTCAATTTTTTCATTGGGGCTAGGAAAAGACTCTAAAGCAAAAGACATCGCAGTTAATTGGGCAGATTGAGTGCTAGATAGATCCATTGACTGAGACTGGGGCGAAGACGGCTCTCCGTTATTCGAAGTAGAAGCGCCCCCTCTCTAAAGCCTTAAGCGCCAGTTCGTGCTGTCTTTCCCTCTCTCTCTCTCTCTCTCTCTCTCTCTCTCTTTCCCTGCAAGCTTCTATCTCTGCCGCAATTTTCTTCTGTTCCAATAGGCGTTCTTCCGCTTCTTTCCTATCTTCCCTCTCCTGTGCTTCTCTCCTCTCTGCTCTCGCTTTCTCTTCCTTCCTCTCAGCTTCTGCTCTTTCCTTCTCTTCCTTCCTCTCAGCTTCTGCTCTCTGTTGCTCCGCGTCATATATTTCCAGTTCCTGGTTGACAAACGCGTTTGCAGCTTCTGCGTCTAATCCTGCCTCTTTCACTTCCAGCCTCAAGATGGACCTCATCTTTATCCTCTCTGCCATGGTCAAAGAATAAGATGTAGTATGACTAGAGAACTAGTAAGAAGAAACGAGAAGGGGAAGAAACTCGGAACCGCTACGAGAAAAACCAAAGTAAAAATTTACTTGAGTTACCTCCTACCTTATAATGTGTTAACTTATCGCTTGTATTATTTTCTGTCAATTAAGATTCTAAAAGCAAGCGACTTATGCCACTTAAATGGTAAGTTACACTGGAAAAAATTTACTTTTACTAAAAGTAGAGAAAAATTTATGAAAAACAATTTAAAAGGAAAAAAAAATTTCCCCTGAAATTTTAATTCTCCGCTAACAAACTCCGCCCTCTGAAGTCAATTAAAGAGTAGAGACGATGTTAACTAGATTTTTTAAAAATTTAGAACAAGCGTCTTTAGCTTTGCTCAGCTCTTCTAACTTCAAAAACCTTTTGTGACTGAAGACAATCACGCAAACCCAGCAATTATATAACAAAATTTCAATTTTCTCTGCCAGAGAATACAAAGGTGACAAATATTTTATTATCACTAACTTCCTGCTCCTGTGGAAAGAAACAAACCTGTAATAATTATTGTGTGGTTGGCCCAAAATACTAAAAGGCTTGGTCTAGGGGAAGTAATTACTTCTTTTTTAAGATTATACCCTACTTCACAAAGACAATCAACCACACTCTATTTAAACTAGGCTCAGAATCTCGGACGAGCTAACCATTTATTGTCGTAATTTTTTATGAGAGAGTTCTTATGGATATTGGTCCCTTTAGAGTGTAGAATGATAGTGAAGGCTCTGTGAGAATAAGGATTTAGGAAAGTGAGGTAGTAGATTCACAAGTGCTGGGAAGAGTAAGGACAGTCTCTTATTACGACAATATTTGTCTCTCAAAACTACTCCTACCACCCTTCTGTACAAACAGTTGTTTGTCAGTTCCAGTCACTCAGGCGCACACACCGATTTGGTGATTCTGACGCACAACGTACATGAATACAGACTACGATAACGAATATGGGGATTGTTGGTTTTGGCCAGCCGACACCAATGCTAATAAAATTTGTATACCTTTATTATCATAAAATCAAGTCACACATAATTATCAATTTACATGAAGAAATCAAGGTTACAAAATACAAAATGACAGGGGGGGGGGGGGGTTTGCGGAGAAGTATCCACTACACCTTTCCCGCTTGTATTTACTAACAGAAAAGACCCGGTCCCAAAGACAGGGGGGGGGGGTGATCAGAGATAGGCAATTTAACCCAACGGTAAATTTATTACTCTAAGACAAGGGGTTACAGTAATAAGGGGTAGAGGAAAAGCTAGGGTTCTCAAATGTTTCCCTTTATTCAACAAATTTTACGGGAGGGGGAAATAAACACAGTTACTAAATCCCGCTAGGAGAAATCCCGTACAATGAATACAGTACGCCTTAATACTAGGTCGAACTAATTATAAGGGTAAAAAAGATTAAATCTCCTTTCATTCAAAGAAAAACGCTTGTGAAGGCCTACACACAGTCACACACACAGACTTACCAAATGGTGAATTCTGGCACTTTATAGGAAATACACCAAAAAAAGCACTAAACCTTGGCTTAGGTAAATGTATTTTCTTCCGTGTACAGCTCCAGATTAGCGGGTTGTTGAAGTTAACAAAGTGTCCCGAAATCGCTGGACGTTGAAGTTTAACATTACTGTTTGTTTATTAGATAAAGTTCCTAAAGAATGGCACAGGCACTTGGCTAGGTGTGAGGTATGGTGTGGTTTCTAAGATTGGCACAGCTGGTGGAGATAACTTTCTTTTGCCGTAATGTCACAAACTACAAAACACTGAGGTAAGTTCTTCTTCGGGGAAAGGGGTGGGGGGGGGGGGGGGGGTAAAATCCACTGAATATACTTGACAGACAGTGTTCAGGTAAATCTATGTTCTTCTTCACAAATAGAGCGGTGAATAAGATATTGCTACTGGCAACTGTTCTTCTTCCAGTTTGTTAACTTTAAAACGACTTTATGAATTGGGATCTTAAAACAGTCTTTGGGTTTGCTTTATTTCTGTAAACTTCAGATAGCTGAATCCCAACAGGATCGCCACAAAGATTAAATTTTAAATATGTTCATAAGTCACTGGAGTAATCGAACTGAGTCGGCAGGACTCTGTATATATTTTATTGCTGCGTAATGGCTGTTTAATTGCTGCTTAATTGCTGGGATGCTAGGTTCGAAAGATCATTCTGGATGCAAATAGAAAAACATGAAATGCAATGAAATCATATTAAAATCTACAGCGCGATACATTTACAGTTAGACTATTTTCTGCACTCGCGTCTTCAATTAATAAAATTCAAGAAAAGCTCCCCGTGAAGTTAATAGTTAAAAGCACATCTATCTATACAGAACTAAACTGTATTTAAGTTATAATTCCCTTAACGACTGCAAAATTAATTTACGCGGCTATTGTATTAGGAAATTAACTTATAGATGTAACATTTAGTTTGCACTAGAACTTTGAAAATGGGTTTATTTAATAAGGTTAAATTTTCACCACAATCCATTGAAATAAAAATGAAATAACTAGACCACTGATCACTCGAAGCTAATGTATAAATTACCGTCTGCACAGAAAAGAATTCACTCCAATAGCCAACAATTTAGATGAAATCTAGCAGGAATCCAAATACATGCTAGTGAATCTTAGAATTCTGTCAGAACGAATGATAAAATGCAGTTTCTCAGGTTCTCTATATATTTAATTGGAATGCAAGATGAGTGGGACATGTTAGATTCTAACACCTTTCTTCATCTTGAGAAAAATCGAGGTTCTACGCCGTTGTGTTAACCGCGATGCCCCCCCTGGCTTCCGATCTCCGTTCGTCTCAGGCTGCTCGCATGAGGGTGCGAAATCTCTGCGAGAAACTAACTTTGTTAGCTGGGAGTTCCCTGATTCCTCAGATCGTAAACCGCTTCTACGTTGATTCTGAAGACCAGCCTGGCTTTGATGGGACCGCTTTCCCCGAGAAGCTTTGGCAATTCCCACTAGGCAGGGTGACAGCAAGGTAAGGAAAATGAACTGCTGTTAATTGCTCTAGAAACCGGGGTGAGTCTCTGGCCACGTCCACTTTGGGTGGCGTTTAAGGAAAAGATTGCTATAAATCGTTCTCAGAGATGGTCGTGGGCGTGATTTAACCTCCCATCAAAGGCCATGCGATCTCAAAATGCACAGAAGGTAGCAGTTCACATATTAATGATCCAACGTGTAGAATCCTCGTGGAAATGCGGCATGCTTAATTAGCCCAGGTGCAACGTTCCAGGCTGATGAAAAGTTGCAACAAATGTTCAGGGGTTCTAATGTTATAGAGAGGGAAATACCCTGTCATCTTAATAATTCAGGTCAGCTACAGCCGTCCGTCACAATCGTCCCCTCTTTTGAGACATGGAAACTCGTTTTCATGTTTCTTTCGTGACAATGAATCTGCCCTGATCGGTAGCTTTAGGATGATTGGTATTTACAATTTCGTCCTCTTCTTCCGTAGTCCAGTTTCTACTCAAGAAGTCAGCTCCTACATTCTGTTTTCCTGGAATATATTCCACTTTGAAGGAATAAACACTCAATAACAAGGCCCAACACATTATCCTTGCGTTGAATTCCTTATTGGCACCCAGGAAAGCTAATGGAGCATGGTCTGTTTGCACCGTGAAAGAAGTACCATACAGAAACTCATGATGGCGTCTGATGCCATGAATCAGAGCGAGACATTCTCTTTCAACGACACTGTAGTTGCGTTCAGCCTTGTTCAGTTTCCGACTGCCGTAAGCTACTGGGAATAGCATATTCGGGTCACTGTCCTCGGCTTGCAACAATGTTGACCCGATGCCCTGACCTGACGCGTCAACTCTCAGTACGAAAGGTTTCTTAAGGTCAGGTAACCTTAGGATGGGGTATGCAGACAGCTGTCCTTTTAAAGTGCTGTACGCATGTTCGCACTTTTGATCCCACATGACCTTATCAGGACAACCTTTCTTGGTGAGGTCAGTCAGAGGTGCTGTCAGTCCATTGAAGTTCTCGATGTATTTCTGATAATATGCACATAGTGATAGGAAGGAACGCACGTCTTTCTTCGTTCGGGGCCTTTTGGCTGCAGCTATTTTCTTCACGTTCTTTTGAACAGGCCAACTACAGCCGTGGGAAATAGTATGCCCCAAGAAGTCTAGCTCTTCAAACACGATGAGACATTTGCTAGGTCTGGCTGTGAGACCAGTTTCCTGTAGTCTCCTGAGGAGCATAGCAACCGTAGCAATATGTTCGTCGTAGGTTTCCGATGCAATTAATATGTCATCCATGAAATTATGGATGTGGGGACTTTGCAAGGGTTCTAAAAGCTTTCTCATCATCCTGGTAAACACTCCTGGTGCGTTATGCAATCCGAACGGCATCACATTAAATGTGTAATGTCCTTCACTAGTGCTGAAAGCTAGCAAAGGTTTAACTTCCTCCTTGATTGGTATTTGATAATAACCTTTACTGAGGTCAATCTTGGAGAAAATTGTTGCCTTGCTGAGCTTGGTGAACAACTCAGAAACGGTTTGGAGAGGTTCGGGCTGAAATTCCGTTACCGCGTTTAGCAGCCGGTAATCTATACACAGCCGAACTTCCTTATTGGGCTTCTGTAACAGCACCACACTCGAACTATAAGGAGATGTCGACTCGCTGATAATTCCTGCCTGACGCAGCTTGTCTATTTCTCCGCGAAGTGCATCAGCTTTGGCGTACGGAATGGGGTACACTCGAACAGGGGTCTCGTTTGTTAATTTCATGTCAAATTCGATGAGATTTGTTCGACCAGGTGCATCCGTTAAGACTGCACTGTACTGCTTCAGTTGCGCCCTGGTTTCTGTTTGTTGTTCTACTGAGAGATTGTCGCCGAACTTGACATCTTTAAAGGATTCTGTGGGTTGCAATGGATACTCCATGCAACCATCATCATCTTCCTCGTCTTCCGTTGCTATGGCGACAGCCAGGAGATGCTCGGAGGATGGCACTGGTCTTTCCAGATATTTCTTTAGCAGATTTATGTGGAAGACCTTCTCCTTTCCTTTAATGGAGATCTTGTAATTAGTACGTGAGATCTTTTTAAGGAAGGTAAACGGCCCTTGCCATCCGATGCGAAGTTTATTGCTTCCGGTTGGAAGTAGCAACAAAACTTTCTCCCCTGGTTGTAGTTCTCTCTCTTTTGCAGCTTTGTTGTATCTTTTAGTATGTTTAGCGCGGGCTTTCTTAAGGTTGGTGTTGGCTAGATCCCATCCTAGCTTTAACCTTTCCTTGAGCTCAGATACATACTTGCTTGCAGAGACGACTGTCTCGTCAGCCTTTTGGTCTGTCAGGGACCGAAGTAAGGCTTCTAGTGGCCCCTTAATAGGTCTGCCAAATAAAAGTGTAGCAGGCAGGAATCCCGTAGACGCTTGGGGTACCTCCCGGTAGGTGAATAAGGCAGGCGATATATATAGGTCCCAGTCTTCCGGTTTCTCCTGACCCAGCTTACGTAACATCCTGGTGAAGGTTCCGTTGACTCGTTCTACTAACCCACTTCCGGCCGGATTATAAGGGCTTGCGTAGATGTGCTGGTTCCTCAGGATTGTTACAATCTCTTCCATCAACAGGCTACGGTATGGGGATTTATTGTCCGTCAAAACGTTTTGATGGAAACCCAACCTTATAAATATCTGCACGAGGGCTTCTGCGACAATGCTTGGAATTCGTGCATCTTAGCGGTATAGCTTCGGCCCACAAAGTGCAAGTGTCGACTAAGTTCAGGATGAACCTGTTCCTTCTTTTGGTCCTTTCCAGGGGTCCAATGATGTCGACTACAACCTGTTGAAATGGGGTCTCCACTACTGGAGCATCACCCATGGGAATAAAGGGTGTCCGATGCTTGGGTGCCATCCGTTGGCACTGGGCGCAGGATTTCACATATCTGATAATGTCAGAGTTCATTCCTGGCCACCAATAGTGGGTTTTTATTCGCTGAATAGTGGCGTTTTGTCCCATATGTCCGCTAAAGGGAAGAGAGTGCCCCATTTCTAAGATCTGGCTTCTGTACTGCGTCGGTACTAGGAGCTGGTTATTCCCCGTGTCCGGGTTGCCCGTTCTACGATACAATACGCCATCCTTAGAAAATATGTCTCCGTTGTGTCTGGGGTCCTTTTGTTGCGCCTCCTTCAGTTCATTCGGCAACAAATTTGGCGCAGGCTCCCTCTCCTTCTTGGCTTGCCCTCTTGTGGTTACCGCTGCCACAATCGGCTCCTTTGGTCTCCCAATAAACACATATCTACATCCCAGGATAACTGGGTAGATAGAATCATCCATAATGGCCGCTTTAATAACACCTCTGACAAAATCAGAGTGTATTTCTACCAGTGCGATAGGAAGCGTCCTGGGTGCATCACTCTTGAAAACTCCACTAAGTTTGACGGTTTCCTCTGTCTCCTGACCTGGTTTGACTAGATGCCTAGCGACAATACAACTAAAGCTTAGTCCAGTGTCAAAGAGACAAGTAGTAGAGGTACCATTCAAAAGTACAGTTCCTCGCGTTGAGGGTCGGTCCCCTTCAAGTTGAGAATCACTGACATTGACTCTACCTTTCGAGGCTGTATGCAAACATCCGATGCGGTTTGGACCAGTTTATTTGCCCTGATCAGACGTTCCTGGTGTAGGGGTCTTCCCTTTTCCTTGACCTTGGTGGCCGCGCTGCCACGTAGGCTTGGTGGGTTGATCAGAATTGTTGTTAGGGGGGTATCGGGTTTGGTAGAATTTCGATTTTCCCTGGGGAGGTTTATGGGTATTATTATCTCGTTGGTTATAATGTTGAGAAGGATTGGAAGAATAGAATGACTGCTCTAGATTTTGTTTTCGAGATGGCTCATCTGTGGGTTTACGTTTAGTGCTGGGAAGTTCGGCCATTGCATTGGTAAAGCGTTCTGCCTTATTGAGGATGTCCTCAAGCCTGACTGCGCCCTGTTCAGCTAAAAATCTACGGGTTTCGTTTGACAAAGTTGACTTTATCTGTTCGACAAGAACAAGTTCAAGTAGTCCTTCATATGTAAGAGGTAGGTCAGATAATTCAATGCACTTTGTCAAATAGCCCGTGAGACGTGAAGAGAACTGCGGAAAAGTTTCCGTGCTCTCTTTCCGGCTGTTTCTGAACATTTGCAGAAATTTTCGGGCGGTCATCTCAAACCGCTCTAGCAAGGCCTTTTTCAGCATGTCGTGATCATGTTGATTTGTTCCCAGCTTTGTGTATACGTCATAAGCATTGCGTTTCAGTGACGTTGAGAGTTTAAGTGCCCAGCGGGAGCTCTCTAACCCATACAGATTGGCGAGCCTCTCGAATTTTTCTAGGAAGGTGTCAATTTTTTCATTGGGGCTAGGAAAAGACTCTAAAGCAAAAGACATCGCAGTTAATTGGGCAGATTGAGTGCTAGATAGATCCATTGACTGAGACTGGGGCGAAGACGGCTCTCCGTTATTCGAAGTAGAAGCGCCCCCTCTCTAAAGCCTTAAGCGCCAGTTCGTGCTGTCTTTCCATCTCTCTCTCTCTCTCTCTCTTTCCCTGCGAGCTTCTATCTCTGCAGCAATTTTCTTCTGTTCCAATAGGCGTTCTTCCGCTTCTTTCCTATCTGCCCTCTCCTGTGCTTCTCTCCTCTCTGCTCTCGCTTTCTCTTCCTTCCTCTCAGCTTCTGCTCTTTCCTTCTCTTCCTTCCTCTCAGCTTCTGCTCTCTGTTGCTCCGCGTCATATATTTCCAGTTCCTGGTTGACAAACGCGTTTGCAGCTTCTGCGTCTAATCCTGCCTCTTTCACTTCCAGCCTCAAGATGGACCTCATCTTTATCCTCTCTGCCATGGTCAAAGAATAAGATGTAGTATGACTAGAGAACTAGTAAGAAGAAACGAGAAGGGGAAGAAACTCGGAACCGCTACGAGAAAAACCAAAGTAAAAATTTACTTGAGTTACCTCCTACCTTATAATGTGTTAACTTATCGCTTGTATTATTTTCTGTCAATTAAGATTCTAAAAGCAAGCGACTTATGCCACTTAAATGGTAAGTTACACTGGAAAAAATTTACTTTTACTAAAAGTAAAGAAAAATTTATGAAAAACAATTTAAAAGGAAAAAAAAATTTTCCCCTGAAATTTTTATTCTCCGCTAACAAACTCCACCCTCTGAAGTCAATTAAAGAGTAGAGACGATGTTAACTAGATTTTTAAAAATTTAGAACAAGCGTCTTTAGCTTTGCTCAGCTCTTCTAACTTCAAAAACCTTTTGTGACTGAAGACAATCACGCAAACCCAGCAATTATATAACAAAATTTCAATTTTCTCTGCCAGAGAATACAAAGGTGACAAATATTTTATTATCACTAACTTCCTGCTCCTGTGGAAAGAAACAAACCTGTAATAATTATTGTGTGGTTGGCCCAAAATACTAAAAGGCTTGGTCTAGGGGAAGTAATTACTTCTTTTTTAAGATTATACCCTACTTCACAAAGACAATCAACCACACTCTATTTAAACTAGGCTCAGAATCTCGGACGAGCTAACCATTTATTGTCGTAATTTTTTATGAGAGAGTTCTTATGGATATTGGTCCCTTTAGAGTGTAGAATGATAGTGAAGGCTCTGTGAGAATAAGGATTTAGGAAAGTGAGGTAGTAGATTCACAAGTGCTGGGAAGAGTAAGGACAGTCTCTTATTACGACAATATTTGTCTCTCAAAACTACTCCTACCACCCTTCTGTACAAACAGTTGTTTGTCAGTTCCAGTCACTCAGGCGCACACACCGATTTGGTGATTCTGACGCACAACGTACATGAATACAGACTACGATAACGAATATGGGGATTGTTGGTTTTGGCCAGCCGACACCAATGCTAATACAATTTTTATACCTTTATTATCATAAAATCAAGTCACACATAATTATCAATTTACATGAAGAAATCAAGGTTACAAAATACAAAATGACAAGGGGGGAGGGGTTTTTGCGGAGAAGTATCCACTACACCTTTCCCGCTTGTATTTACTAACAGAAAAGACCCGGTCCCAAAGACAGGGGGGGTGATCAGAGATAGGCAATTTAACCCAACGGTAAATTTATTACTCTAAGACAAGGGGTTACAGTAATAAGGGGTAGAGGAAAAGCTAGGGTTCTCAAATGTTTCCCTTTATTCAACAAATTTTACGGGAGGGGGAAATAAACACAGTTACTAAATCCCGCTAGGAGAAATCCCGTACAATGAATACAGTATGCCTTAATACTAGGTCGAACTAATTATAAGGGTAAAAAAGATTAAATCTCCTTTCATTCAAAGAAAAACGCTTGTGAAGGCCTACACACAGTCACACACACAGACTTACCAAATGGTGAATTCTGGCACTTCATAGGAAATACACCAAAAACAGAACTAAACCTTGGCTTAGGTAAATGTATTTTCTTCCGTGTACAGCTCCAGATTAGCGGGTTGTTGAAGTTAACAAAGTGTCCCGAAATCGCTGGACGTTGAAGTTTAACATTACTGTTTGTTTATTAGATAAATTTCCTAAAGAATGGCACAGGCACTTGGCTAGGTGTGAGGTATGGTGTGGTTTCTAAGATTGGCACAGCTGGTGGAGATAACTTTCTTTTGCCGTAATGTCACAAACTACAAAACACTGAGGTAAGTTCTTCTTCGGGGGAAGGGGGGGGGGGGAATCCACTGAATATACTTGACAGACAGTGTTCAGGTAAATCTATGTTCTTCTTCACAAATAGAGCAGTGAATAAGATATTGCTACTGGCAACTGTTCTTCTTCCAGTTTGTTAACTTTAAAACGACTTTATGAATTGGGATCTTAAAACAGTCTTTGGGTTTGCTTTATTTCTGTAAACTTCAGATAGCTGAATCCCAACAGGATCGCCACAAAGATTAAATTTTAAATATGTTCATAAGTCACTGGAGTAATCGAACTGAGTCGGCAGGACTCTGTATATATTTTATTGCTGCGTAATGGCTGTTTAATTGCTGCTTAATTGCTGGGATGCTAGGTTCGAAAGATCATTCTGGATGCAAATAGAAAAACATGAAATGCAATGAAATCATATTAAAATCTACCGCGCGATACATTTACAGTTAGACTATTTTCTGCACTCGCGTCTTCAATTAATAAAATTCAAGAAAAGCTCCCCGTGAAGTTAATAGTTAAAAGCCCATCTATCTATACAGAACTAAACTGTATTTAAGTTATAATTCCCTTAACGACTGCAAAATTAATTTACGCGGCTATTGTATTAGGAAATTAACTTATAGATGTAACATTTAGTTTGCACTAGAACTTTGAAAATGGGTTTATTTAATAAGGTTAAATTTTCACCACAATCCATTGAAATAAAAATGAAATAACTAGACCACTGATCACTCGAAGCTAATGTATAAATTACCGTCTGCACAGAAAAGAATTCACTCCAATAGCCAACAATTTAGATGAAATCTAGCAGGAATCCAAATACATGCTAGTGAATCTTAGAATTCTGTCAGAACGAATGATAAAATGCAGTTGCTCAGGTTCTCTATATATTTAATTGGAATGCAAGATGAGTGGGACATGTTAGATTCTAACACCTTTCTTCATCTTGAGAAAAATCGAGGTTCTACGCCGTTGTGTTAACCGCGATGCCCCCCTGGCTTCCGATCTCCGTTCGTCTCAGGCTGCTCGCATGAGGGTGCGAAATCTCTGCGAGAAACTAACTTTGTTAGCTGGGAGTTCCCTGATTCCTCAGATCGTAAACCGCTTCTACGTTGATTCTGAAGACCAGC
Source organism: Oreohelix idahoensis (assembly GCA_024509875.1). Taxonomy (NCBI): domain Eukaryota; kingdom Metazoa; phylum Mollusca; class Gastropoda; order Stylommatophora; family Oreohelicidae; genus Oreohelix; species Oreohelix idahoensis. The sequence continues at coordinate 28,478 of JAMPIV010018573.1, read as the reverse complement.
CTGGCTTTGATGGGACCGCTTTCCCCGAGAAGCTTTGGCAATTCCCACTAGGCAGGGTGACAGCAAGGTAAGGAAAATGAACTGCTGTTAATTGCTCTAGAAACTGGGGTGAGTCTCTGGCCACGTCTACTTTGGGTGGCGTTTAAGGAAAAGATTGCTATAAATCGTTCTCGGAGATGGTCGTGGGCGTGATTTAATCTCCCATCAAAGGCCATGCGATCTCAAAATGCACAGAAGGTAGCAGTTCACATATTAATGATCCAACGTGTAGAATCCTCGTGGAAATGCGGCATGCTTAATTAGTCCAGTTACAACGTTCCAGGCTGATGAAAAGTTACAACAAATGTTCAGGGGTTCTAATGTTATAGAGAGGGAAATACCCTGTCATCTTAATAATTCAGGTCAGCTACAGCTGTCCGTCACAATAGTAAAACAGTATATAACAAGAACTAACATTACTGTATAAGGATCAATGATGGTGTGAGGAAAAGGTGTAGCTTGATGGGGTGCTTGTATGGCTGATTGCAGATAATTGGTGGATTTCACCTTTCACAGGGCAGTTATAAGCGACTTCATTTCAGTTTTGGGTTTGTTTGTTTTATTTTTTTTTTTATTTTTTTTTTATTTGTTTGTTTCTTGGAAAAAGAAGGTGTCACGGGTTGCCATCCCTTGCTTTGCAGTAGTGATCCAACAGTGGCCAAAACTCAAGAGTATCTAATATGGGCCTTCAAAGATGTCTACCTTCGCACAAGATTACTCTAGGCAGAGTAGTAGATAGAGGAATAAAGATGCTTCTATCTCAAGAGAGTCTTCACAAGATATTCAGACAAGCGAGAACAATGCTGCATTGCTAGGATCTGCCGACAACTTTTGTGAAGAATTAAGCAATGATTAATTTCAGCTCGTTAAAGCGCCAACCTCTGATTTACTCAGTGGAATTCTTATTATTATGGTATAGCTTTGTTTAGAGTGTGTTTAGTAAATTGACTGGGACAAACAAGCAGAACATTTAAAATGATTAAATCGAAGTTAAATTTGTAAATTAACAAATAACAGATTTAATAATCATTTAGTTTTAACAAGCGTTAAGAAAATGAATAATGGTTTATAAAAAAAGTTGAGAGATTAGTTTTGAAAGAAAGTTCACGAGGCAGCTTATAGGGCTACTTAACTGCCACTAGTAGGTTCTGTTCCCGCTGATGGTTTGGTTCTGTGCAGATAGGTCACTAGAGTTCTCGCGTCTCTAGTCAAGATTAAAAGCGCATCACGGTCCCAGTAAAATCAAGGAGTAACTGCCAAGCTGGTCCCGCGTTTCTATGTCAGTCCACTTCTACCCTCACTTTGTTCCAGAGATTAGTACCCTCACTGGTACCACCAACAACTATGGTAAAAGAATAGAAACGAAACGCTCTCCTGAGTATTGCGTTTCCCAAATAATACTTATGTTTCCACTTTCTCTTATTCCATCATCCCATCTGCTCAGACTTTACCCTCGATGATAATTCAACTTAATCCCTCGAAATAAAACTTTCTTTACATTTAAATTGAATAGCTTTATAGTTATTTTACATTTAAATGAAAAGGTTACTAGTACATATAGAATATGTTTACAATTACATCTCCTCTGACTGAAAAGTAGGTGGGATTTTTTTAGGCCACAAACGGCTCCTGGGTCGACCCAGCCCCCAAATGGGTACCAGAGCAACTCTGGGAAGGTTAAGGCGGCCGGCGTGATGCTGACCACATCACCCCTAGTGTGCCGACGGTCAAGATAATATGGGCCTAACACCATATTCCCAATATGCCTCAATGGGCGTGTAACGGGATCCTTTACCCTTTTTTTTTGACTGAAAAGTGTTCACAATATAAATTGAAAATGTTTTCATTTACATTTACACTGATTGAACAGTTTGAAACTTTCATTAATTTTAAATTGAATATGTTTACATAGACACTTACACTGATTTGAAACTGTAAGTATTATAATTACAATGTACATTATTTCTTTAATCTCTCACACCCTGCTCCATATGGAAGCTGGGACTATTTATGCGTTTAGTTCTCTTTAAGAAACTTGCAATAAAGCAGTCACCAGCCCCTTGCAGTGGTGGTTCGTGAAATTATCATTCTATACGCTGAGGTTGCCAGCCTCAAATGACTTGGACATCCACTAGCGATTTTCACAGTGAATTAAAACTGCGAAAGGGTCAGGTTATATTCCTGTCCTGCCCCTGCATCTGTTTGTTATGAAGCTACTCAGGGCTCCAATCATTTCAAACGTGTGTGTTGGAGGGCCAATTTCAAAATATCCCGACATGGAATAATTTTGCGCGTGATGCAAAGATCACGTTTCCCATATGTGGCAATCAAATATCCGATGCCTTGTGTACAAACTCACACACTCATATTTGTAAACGCATACGACAATGTGTGTCAGATGTAACAAATTATTACTTTCATATAAAGTAATGTCCTCGGACAGGAAACGATTATGTCATTTATGTCTATTCAAAAGATGTCACGCAGACGAGTAATCTTGTTATCTCTCGCTTGAGCACGCACCTTTCTCTTTCCCACCTTGGCAACAGGCGCACCCTTGCCTTATCAGCAATTAAACAACTACGCTGGGCGATTTTCGTATTATCTGTCCCGGCCAAGGTTTGGTACGTGAGAATTTGCGACATGGCTTTCGTTCCAATATTGCATCACATGTCTACTCTCTCAGCAGGGATGGTCCAATAAACAGACAAGACAAAATATTACCGAAAGGAGTGAAAGAATGCTTGACAATACACAATATCTGGTACATAGCAGAGGAGTGAAAGAAGTGTCGACAATCTGAAAGAACTTAAATAGTCAGTACCACAAATGTAACTGATACTGCCGTAGTAAAACAGAGATCGAGAAGAGGCCGCCCCATTCTGTCAAAGAAGGTCGCACAAAAAACATTCACACAAATTTGGTTTTGATTTACACTATTTGTACTGAGTGGATGATAGAAGAAGGTACTATATTTGGGTATTGGAAATCTGACTTAATTTTCTTGAATTAGTACACCGTATGTCCTAATTATAACCCATCAAGGGTTGAGCGAGATACTTAAAAAAATAAACACTGATCGATGAGAAGAATGTGCAAAGAAATTTGATCTTTTGACTGAAGAGTTTAACAGAAGACTTACCTTGTCTACAGCAAGAGATTTCCTGCAGAAGCTTATCGAATATCCTTTTTCTTTGCACCCAGAAGACGTGCCAATAGATTTGCAGATGGAGGTAATTGAACTACAGTGGTCGGCAGATTATCAAAATAAGTACAGAGAACACGGTTAGTGTGATCTCTATAACTCTGAACTGTGAAACAAATACACACAATTCGTTGAAGATCCACCGAAGACCTTCATCGTGTTTAGAAGCATCTACATTTGAACAAACACAAGCAATGTTACTTTCTGACTGGCGACTTTTTGGAAGACATTATGAAAATGTCCACTTCAAACATGACCCCAGAATTTGACAAACATGTTGCTGGAAAGTGATGTTTTTTTTTTTTTTTTTTTATTTCGTACGCCCGCTAATACTCGGGGCGAAATCTCCGTTATTGTTAATGTCTAACCTGACATTGATTTTACGTGAGTATCCCTTTTCTTGTGCAGAGACAGGTGTCCCTCGCCATTCAGGCAGATACTCGCCGATTTCGGAGGTACCCATTAGAGCTGGGTCGGCTCAGGAGCCGCCAATCCCTGTCGACGACACTCCTTCAAATGTCCTCGCCAGGTCTCTAAAGAGATGTAATATCTCTCCTTAAATAAAAGGACATGATGCCTTCTTAAAATGCAGCTGATGAATGTCATTTTCTTGTGATAAATAAATAATAATATCAACTATGAATTAAATATAATTGCTTACCCCTTAACAAAATATCCACTCCCTCTCTATTTTACACGTACGACCCGGGGAAGATTTTTTCAGAGTAATACGGCCCTGTCACAGAGTGGCTTAATTAGAGTCTATCTGAGTACAGAGACAAGACACAAGTTTTGAGGAAAGTCTGAGAAGATAGATTAAGATGAGAATTTCAGTGAATGTGGAAGGATAAGGCGTACAGCTTCAAGGGTGAGAACCTAGATTAACTCTCCCTCGCCACATGTGACTTATTTACTAGCTACTGTCTCACTACCTCTGACTACTAGAAATGAGATAAGGTTACACTAAGTTATCCACAGACACCACTATACAGTCAAAGCATACAAGTACAGTATAGTGAAAGATAAACTGATCCAGTGTACATTTTATAGTTTATTAAACAACAAATCAATACCACATCAAACAACAATAACGTGCGAGTTCGCACAACCTGGAAAAAAACAGAACAAATCAGGTAAAAGACACAATATAAATTACCGCGCTCTCTTCCACACCTGCACGAAAACAACTAAGGATAAAGACATATATTTGGCGGGGGTCTCTAAGTAAGAGCCACCACTCCTGACTACACTGTTGTCACTAACTAAACACACTGTCCCGCTGAAGCTTTATAAACTAACTGACTACACTGTCTCAAATGCGCTCTAGGCTGTCCTGCACACATAACTAATACACCACAAAGAAATGCTACGCTGATGGATTCTGCAGCACTACCTCAGAAATAAGTATTTCTATCTAACCCTACTGTTCCTGAGGAAACCGCTAAACTCCCCTCTCTCTCCTCTGTTTCTGTTCGATGCCTTTCTGGCGCTATCGTCTTTGTCTGAGGCTCTGATGAGTTGCTTTTCGTCACACACCTCCTCCCGTTAGCATTATGAAAGGCATGTTTTCCCTCTCTGCTCTCCCGAATACTGATGAAGGAGCCCTTGGTGAATATATATATATATATATATATATATATATATATATATATATATATATATATATATATATTTCTTTGCCTAAGGCTGTAGATTGCATCACTGCTGATGACACTCAATTCTTCAAACCGACGAGTTAACCCGCTTCGGGTTTAAGCCTACTGCATTATTGTGGCAGTATATAAACAACACCACGCAACGTAGCTTGTTTTGGTATTGGGCCTTTACGAGCTAAGAGCTCCGATTTAGAGGCAAGTCCCCGCTGAGGTATATGGTTTCTCACGTCAGGAGAACTTCTAATTCCTCTCAATGTTGCAGACGTAACTGGGCGCCAGGTACAAAGCGCGTACCCAGTTTTCTTCAATTACACTGATGTCTCGTGCCTCCCTCTTCCGAGAAAGCAAAGTCCGTTGTAGGCTTAGGTTTATCTGCAACCTCCCCGCCGTGAATCGCTGTAAAACAAAATAACAACATCTATACAACAATTCAAAATTACTTAATACATAACACATTAACACCCAAGATTCATCTACACCCTGGTGTCCCCTAAATTAATAAATCTCCCCTACACACAAGCTCTCATCTCTGTTTTATTTCTGCCCGAGGGTCAGACTAAATTACAGCTCCCTCCTATCTCTCCTGCACAAACTACTCGCTGTCTGTTACGTTAAACCCAGACGCGGTCTGACCTGATTCTTTTGTGTGCGTGACCTCGCCGGTAGGCGTCACAACATTGCTTCACTGAAGCCAATATTCTACTGTACTGAATAATTTTCTAGCACTTTTCTTATTAAAGACTGCCCCGGGAAGGTTATCAAATTAGCAAAAATTTATTAACGCACTTATACATACACCCTCTATGTTAATATTAAACTCCCTTCACCCATTGTCTTCTGACTACATTACCAAATAGCACAACTTATTAACACACAAACCACACCCGCGTATATTCACTACAAATTATCATAATCAAATGCGGTTACTCGGACCTCGTTATTACATTACACAGAGCTCCCTTCTAACTTAGCACCTAACCTCATACAGTAAATTATCACAAAACCCGCACCACTAATCATAAATACTGCTAGCTTATACATAGTATAATTATAGACAAAACTTACACTACACCGGTTCTAGTTTTGTATAAATCAGCAATTGATGGCAACTCCTAACTAATAAATAGTTAAATTTAATCCCAGAAGAAAGCTTACTCTAACGTGCTAAAATTCTATAGAAAAAAAACTTCCTACACAACTATTAATTTATGAACATACCCAAACTTTACAGAATCTCCACAAACCAGGCAGACTGAAATTGCGCTTATTCACGGCACAAAATTCTTGGACTTGTGAGCGCTAACTAAACTTTGTCGCTCAAAATATATATTGCTAATAGCCTGATGCAAGACAGACGCGGTGAGTCATCGCGCCTGGCATAATCTCCCAGGAACCGCTTTTGCCCAACTTTTTACCCAATATCATGCCTGCACCTAGATATGATCTTATTATAGTAATGGGAGACCTCAATGCAAAGCTGGTACACACAATACATATAATGAAAGAGCAATGGGGAAATGCGGCAGCGGAAAATCAAACGAAAATGGGGATAAATTAATAAGTTTCTGTAGTATTAACAACCTGGTCATTGGAGGAACACTTTTCCCACATAAAGAAATTCACAAATTAACATAGGAATCACCAAATGGTCGGGACAGAAAACCACCAACCCCGGACACCCCATAGATCGATACGCATTGTAGATGCTTCTTGCGTCCGCTCATCCACCATTACAATGTGACACGGATATGTGATCTAATGACCAACGAAAGTGAGGTACGTCGAAATTACATTGATGGCTTAGTCTAGGATGAATTCGTATCACACTGCAGGAACATGGAAAGACACATCCTTCACCTTGTTAAATATAGTGAAAGCAGCAGCTGCAACTTGCGCGAATTGTTTGGTACACACAATACATTAATGGAAAGAATCAATGGGTGATATAGCTGGGCCACAACAGTAGATTTACAAGCATGGGCTATCATGATAAGCGAAGCTAAATTGTTTAGCGTGTAATAACCCCTTGTCAGTTGCCGAACAGCACCAGTATTATCCCACATAGCCAACGATTTTCCATAGTTAACATCGGAATCCCTGCAATCAGACCACATCATGATTAACGGTAGATGGAGACATGCATTACAAGATGTGAAGGTAAGAAGAGGTGCAGATGTGGGAAGTGATCACCATTTAGTAGTAGCAAAACTGAAAGTGAAACTAAGAATGGCTGGACCAACTGTAACTACACAGTAAAGGTTTGACATCAGCAAATTGAAGGACCCCTTACCAAAATAGCTTTTGCGGCTGACATAAAGAAACGATATCAATTTGCCAAAAGTCAGGAAAAGACATTGACTGATGATATAGACCAGAAATTCAACACCATTTCAACAATATATAAGGAAAGCAGCAAATCATGCTTGGGATTCCAGGAAAGGAAGAAGCAAGACTGGATAACATCAGAAACATTATACACCATAACACTGAGAAAGGAAATGAAAAGAAAGAAAACAGAAGCGAAGTCCCCCAGGTTAAAGCAACTATATAGCGAACAGTACAGTCAGCTGGACAAGGAAGTTAAACGCCAAACCCGAGCCAACAAAAGGAATTTCCTAGACGATCTTGCAAGACAGGCAGAAGAGGCAGCACTGAAAAATGAACAAAGTACAGTATACAAAATAACTAAATTCATCAGCGGAAAACGAGGTGCAAACAATATTACATTAGTAAGAGATAAGCAAGGAAATCTCATCACGACAGCAGAGGGACAGGAAACAAGATGGGCAGAGCACTTCTGAGAAACTCTGAACAAGGAACCACCAGAGACACAATTTAATGTTCCTGAGGCTGAAAACAATCTAGATGTAAATACAGACATTCCACGAAAAGAAGAAATCATCACAGCAATCAAAGGGTTAAAGAACCGCAAAGCTCCGGGCCATGATAACTTAAATGCAGAGCTATTTAAGACAGACCCTGAGCTAGCAGCAGAACTATTAGAACCACTATTTGCACGAGTCTGGAAAACGGGGACAACACCATCAGAGTGGAACAAAGGAATAATTGTCAAATTGCCCAAGAAGGGAGATCTTGCAGACTGCAATAATTGGAGAGGAATCACTCTTCTCTCAGTTCCCAGCAATATACTAGGCAGGATAATTATACAGAGAATTTCAAAAGCAGTAGACCACAAACTGAGGAAAGAACAAGCAGGATTTAGAAAGAGCAGAAGATGTGTAGATCATATATTCACTCTTAGGAACATTATAGAGCAGTGCTCAGAATGGCAAAGACAGCTGTACATTAATTTCGTTGATTTTGAAAAGGCTTTTGACAGCATACATACGGACAGTTTATGGAAAATACTGAGGGCTTATGGAATTCCAAGCTGCATAGTGTCAATCATAAAAAGTCTCTATGCCAAATTTAAGAGTAGTGTTGGGCAGAGCAACCTAACCTTTGAGGTGAAGACAGGAGTACGACAGGGATGCCCCTTATCAACCACTCTATTTTTAACAGTCATAGATTGGGTGATGCGCCAGACAACAGAGGGCAGTCCAAGAGGAATAAGATGGACTACATTTTCTACATTGGAAGATCTGGAATATGCAGATGACATTGCACTACTAGCACATTCACATCAACACATCCAGGAAAAAACGGATAGACTTAATAAGTTTAGCCAGCAGGTGGGCTTGAACATCAATTTAAAGAAGTCAGAGGTCATGACGCTTAATGTGAGCAACCCTGAGCCCATATCAGTAAGAAATCAGCAACTGGTACAGACAGACACCTTCACATACCTAGGATGCATAGTAACGCCAGACGGCGAGGCAGGCAAAGACATCAACATCAGAATGAATAAGGCAAGAACAGCCTTTTTTAGCCTAAACAACATCTGGAAGTCCTCTCAATACAGCACAAGCACAAAATTAAGATTATATCAGAGCTGTGTGCTTTCTGTGCTTCTCTATGGTGCGGAATGCTGGAGAGTTACAGAGAAGGAAATGTCGAAATTGTCCTCTTTTCACACAACATGCCTAAGAAAAATTCACCGAATCTTTTGGCCGAATACCATCACCAACCAAGATCTGCTTACTCGGAGCAAGCAAGAGGACATGCACACCGTCATAGCTGGCAGACGCTGGAGCTGGGTTGGCCATGTCCTCAGAAGAGACCCCGATGTCATCACAAGAACAGCTATGCTTTGGACCCCTGAAGTAAAACGAAAGAGAGGCCGACCAAAAACAACCTGGCGGAGGACTGTGGAGGCTGAGATGCAAAGAATGAACCAGAGTTGGGGCACTGTACGATGGATGGCCGCCGACCGAGCAAAGTGGAATCAATTTGTTGTTGCCCTACAAGACGCCACTAGACGTGATGGCCACTGACTGCTTTGACGGTTGGCGGCTAAGGATCAAAGAAGAAGACAGAAATTAAATCGAACCCAACCAATCATAACATAATCTTAACCTCTGACTTATCGTTAACCGGGCAATCGCAAAATTATTTCTGCTCGCTCGCCGAAATTATACGTAGGCCTAATATTTTGCGACGGTTCTGACCTCCTATCCGTATCTACCAGAATGAATCACTGGTTCCGCGTTACAACCTGGGTAGGGGATTTCTCCCATCCCCACAAATAAAATGGTTGGTGAAGGTTGTCTGAGTAATCCTAACGCCCTAAAGAATAACCCAGCATTAATAATTAACGAACTCGAACGCCTAAGAATAACTAACGAACCAAAATAAATAAATGGAACAAAAACATGGGGCGAATTGAAAATAAAAATAACAGTATCTCATCACAGGCCTTATACGATTTATGCATGCCTGTCCTAGAAGACTGCAGCAGATTATGCTACATCGGGCCATTTTCGGACAATGCGTGGACACGAAAGACCGGTAAACTTGTGCATTGCCCATGACATCAAGAACACACTCCGGAACATGAAAGCAGTTTCGGTAGCTACTTCTGAAGAAGGGATTTCTGTAGAATTGTTTTTTGTATGGCTTCACTTTTGTCATCTTGTTTGACAATAAAATAGATATACAACAGTACGTATACGATAATTCGTTGACAAAATAAGGAAACTCGCCAAAGTGTCCCCAGTAACGTTTGATATCACTTACTGTATTTCAAATCTGTGTCAACATTATCTTTATCATCATCATCATTTTCCTCTGCGCTACTTACCGTCTTACAGAGCATGCAGCCACCACGACAGCTGGTCCTCTGGCAGGATGTCTGTACCAATCATTCATATGCTCTCATGCAGCGTTGGTTTCTTGCAGCGGTTTTTACATGATTAGATTGCCAGTCCCACGCTCGTCCTACTATCAGTCGCCTTGTACGACATGCTTGAGGGCACAATAGACATGTTCTTTCTTTGTCTCATCAGAGACACGACCCCCCCCCCCCCCCTCCTCCCCCCGAACTACATGGGTTGTTAGATTGCAGCGAAAAAAGGAATCAACTTGGCGAGTTACATAATGTTTTGGGAAAGAAACTCTCAATTGAATTACTTAACTTTGATATGGAGAAACTATCGTAGGACTCAACTTGCGTAGTGGTAGGAGATTTCAATAGCCATTCTGAAAGATGGGGATACCCAGATACAGACAACAGAGGAGACGAAGTGGAGGACTGGGAGATAGATACAAATCTTCACCTAATCAACAGTCTCGATGACAACCCCAGTTTTTACTCCAGAAGAGGGGAGCCGCGCTAGCGTAGTGGTTACCACACCGCTCTGGCGACCGGGTGATCCAGGATCAAACCCGGGCGACGGCATTTGAGGATTTTTCGTCGACCGGGATTTGGACTGGATTAACTCGAGACCTGGCGAGGACATTTGAAGAAGTGTCGTCGACCAGGGACTGGCGGCTCCTGAGCTGGCTCTAATGGGTACCTCCGAAATCGGCGAGTATCTGTCTGAATGGCAATGGACACCTGTCTCTGTACAAGAAAAAAGGGATACTCACGTAAAATCAATGTCAGGTTAGACATTAATAATAACCTGAGATTTCGCCTCGAGTATTAGCGGGCGTACAAAAAAAAAAAAACTCCAGAAGATGGCACACTACCTCCACTCCAGATCTAGCATTTTCTACAGGAGATATCTGTCGCGAGAGGTTTCTTAATTTATGAAGAATAAGACAACCAGGTGTATCAGGTGATACTAGGATAGTTTCCAGAGAAGAGTCTGGTCTTAAAAGAAATACCCCATTCTCAGAAAAGAGCAATGGTGTATAGAGTTCATAGGTATAAAGTCAGGCTGTAAAGAATTTCTGGCCGAGATAGTAATATTCAGTACCAGAATTCTATGGTGCCTCTCTCAGAATTATACCTATAGGCTGTTATAGTATCTAGGGGATTTAATTAAATTCAAAGTAATTCAAGGATGACATAAAGTAATAAAAACAGTGCACTACAATTTCTTAATTTTATTTATGTACAGTCATCTGTTTAGATGTATCTACACCAAATAAAAGTCAAACACTACAAATAAAGTCTTTTCCTAGTTGTTAATGCTCCCTTGTTATGAAAAGTCTTAGTGCAACTAATCATCTAGAACCAATGTTAATGATGGTACTTGAGTTTATCTTCAGTATTAGGGGAGTAGATATTGACAACTGTCATAATGACTTCACTGTTACTGATATCACTTGAATCTATCTTCAAAGTATTTCTTTGTTATGTAGCTTTTGAAAACTGTCACACTGACTACAATGTCACTGAGATCACTTGAATTTATCTTCAAAGTATTTCTATGTTATGTAGCTTTTGAAAATGTCACACTGACTAAAGTCTATGTTGCTTCCAGACTAATTTAATCATCACTGTTTTCATCACTACTACTATAACCGGGTGTGGTACGCCAATGCTCTGCGAGTCAGTCTTGTCTAATAGGACTTAACTTCTTCACTTCCGCCTTTTCCTTGAAGCCAGAATAAAAGATGGAGAAGCCCAACACTGAGGGTCCCCACTCTTCCAACTGATGTAGGTACAGGGTGCTTGTTCAAATCTTACACCGCTAGGTACAACACCAATGTTCTTCTCTGCTAACAAGATGAGTGACAGGATACCTCTGACCTGAAATGTAATAGGTCTTACATAGCATCTGGCTCTAAAATCCTCCTACCCAGATTGTAGATTAGTGAGGCAGTTCAGAATAAGTGATTCTTCTTCTTCTTCTTCTTGCGATCGCATCTTTGATGATTACACCGTCAGACGAGTTCTCATGATGAATTCGACTGTTGTTTGAAGTTCCTCTTTAACTCCATATAGCTTTGAGTTTAGTGTTGAGTCATTGGGCCAGTATATCTTTCTTAACTGGTCATACAGAGGACAGTCCTGTAGAACATGCTCAGCAGTTTGTTCGTTTAATCCACATGTGCACAGTGGTGAAGCAGACAATCGTAGCTTGTGCATGTGTTTATTCAGTTTGTTATGCCCTGTCCTGAGTCGAAAAAATAGTTGTCTGTCCCTGCCGGTCGAGAGTGTGATAGTCGTCTTTGGGTTGGTTCTGTTCTCTTCTGATAGTCTGGATAGCTCTCTTTTTCTCAAAGTATGTGACTTCATTATCTTCTTGTTCACATTCTCCTCCCTTTTTTGCAAGTTTATCTGCCTTTTCATTTCCGGGTACACCACAATGAGATGGTACCCACTGAAGTATGGTTCTCTTTTTGGCAGCTACCTTGTTTAGTTCATTTCTCAGATGCGGGAGTTTACCACCCTTGAGAGCTTGCAGGACAGACAGTGCATCTGTGAGGATGACTACCTGGTGGCAGTCAGAGTTGGTGTTATAAATCATATTTGCAGCTTGCTCTAGAGCTTGAACCTCAGCTGTATAGTTGGAACAGAATTTACCAGTGGGAATGTGCCTAGTCTCATAGTGGTTGTCAGGATATGAGATAAAGATACCGGCACCTCCATTCCTAACAGCATTAGTTGCTGATCCATCTGTATAGGCATGTATCCATGATTGATCGGGATAGCTTCTTGGATCATACTCAATGTAGCAGTTCGTTTTTGCAGATCATTATACTCACATCCACTTGTGAGACCACTGACTGTTGTATTAATTTGGAGGGCACTGCTGGCCTGCTCCCATGGTACAGGGTATAGGGTGGGCTTCAGTGGTGTTGTCTTCATGGATAGGTCTTCTTGATGCTGTCTTATAAGTCTTTTCCCCCGATGCACAAAGCTGCTACGCTTTAGACGTTCCCAATGCCAGATCATCTAGTCTTGCCTTCATTGGGTGCATTGGCATACTGTTGTACTTTTCCATCTGGATCATGGTTTTTTGTGTCTCTTCTATGGGACAATGTCTGTAATCCAGCAACCTTCTGCATCTCTGTTATTGGTGTAGTTTTCATGGCTCCTGTAATGAGCCTGAGAGCTTGATTTTGCACCTTGTCCAAAGACTGCAGATGTGAGTTAGCAGCTGATGACCATGCTGCTGAGCTAAACTCTAAGTGTGGTCTTATTACTCCAATATAAATCTTCTTTAGATTTCGTTCATTTGCTCCCCAGTTGGTACCTGCTAATTTTCTGAGTATGCCTAGTCGTCTTCGGGCCTTTCCTTCTGCATTTTCAATATGCTTATTCCATGTAAGCCTTTGGTCAAATGTCACCCCAAGATAGGTGGGGTAGCTTTCTTCCTTGATCACGGTTGTCCCTAGGTGTATGTTAGCTGATTTGTCCTTGGGGGCGAGGGGAACAGTGTTGTGGAGGTTTTGTCTGTGTTTATTGTGATAAGCCATTTCTCTGCCCATGACACTAGCATGTCTGCTGCCCGCTGCATTCTATAATTTGCTGTGGTGACATTTTCATCAGCGCACCAGAGTACTAGGTCATCTGCATATAAGGCAGCTTTAACTCCTGCAGGGAGATCTTTCACCAGGTCATTGATGTAAACAAGGAAGAGTGTTGGGGAAATTACTCCTCCTTGAGGTACCCCCTGATGGAGCAACACTTTTCTGCTCTGCAGACCGTCAAGAGTGACTCTAGTTCTCCTGTTATGCAAGTATGACTGGATCCATTTCATCATGTTGCCTTGGATTCCACTTCTCCTAAGTTTTGCAATGAGGCCATCTTTCCACACCTTGTCAAAGGCCTGCTTGAAGTCGACCCAGATCGTTAGGACCTTTTTCTTCTCCTGGAAGGCATCTTCTATTGCTTGAGACAAGTAAGTAACTTGGTCTTCTATACTGTAGCATTCTCTAAATCCAGCTTGTTCCGGCACCAGGATCTGCTCAGACTCTAAATACCATTTCAATCTGTGGTTGACTATTCGCTCCATAGTCTTCCCAACACAGCTTGTGAGACTGATTGGCCGGTAACTTGCAGCCTCGGTCTTACATTTCCCTTTCTTTAGTATGGGTATTGTGATGGCTTCTCTCCATACTTGGGGTACCGTTCCTTTCAACCAGCTGTGGTTGAATATCTCAAGCAGTTTTGTCTTTGCTGCTGAGCTCAGATTTACTAGCATTTCGTTGCTGATTTTGTCTGGGCCGGGTGACTTTTGAAACTTAAGCTTGGAAATAGCCTTCTGTAGTTCTCCTAGTGTGATGGGTTCCCTCATTGGGGCAGGAGTATCTGTCTGTCCCATGGTTGCCAGTATTTCTTTTCTTATCTCTCTCTGATGGTCTATGTTAAGGGTAAGTTGCTTTCTGAACTGTATCTTCTAGCAAACAAGTCTGCAGCTTGTTTTCCTCTGAAAAGTTTGCCACCTTCATCCAATGTGATAGTCTGCCTTGGTGAGGAATGCTCTTCATTTAGAGACTTGACTAATCTCCAAAGTTTCCTGCCGTCTTTCTCAAGGTTCAGCGATGCCGTTTTAGTTCTCCAGCTTTTCCGCTTTTCTTCTAGCTTTGTTCTCTGAAACTCTGCTACAGCCTTTTTCCATTTGTTGTGAGTTTCAAGTGAAGGCTGAGACTCTGCGTCCTTTCTAGCCCTGTCCATGGCTTCCTGACGTTCTTGGAGTGTGCTGGACCAGTATGGTATGTAGTTACGCCGGCATCCTTTGGGAATGGTTTCTTTTGCAGCTTGTAGTATGCATCTGTTGAAGTCTTTTACCACTTCATTAATGTCTCTGTTCTGTACCTTGAGGGTAGACAGCAGCGTGTTCACCTGATGCCTGAATAAACCCCAGTTGGCTTTTTTGTAGTTCCATCTTGTAATGGCTGGGCCTGTACTGAGAGTTGCACTCTGGACAGTAAGAAAGATTGGGCGATGGTCGCTTCCCCCTAGTTGGTCTCCTACTTCTCTACTAATAGATCCAGCTATATCTGGTGTGGAGAAGGCAAGATCTGGTGTTGAGGTTGTGTGCCATCCTCTGGAGTAGAAGGTAGGAGTATCTGTGGCATTATTGACTAGGATTAGGGAGTGATCATCTTGCCAAGTTTCAACCTCTTCACCTCTGTGATCCAGATGGTTATAGCCCCAGCTCTGGGAGTGGCTATTAAAGTCTCCAACTGCTATAAAGTTGGTGGCTGGTACCTGTATAGAGCTGAGACTCAGGGGTTTGTTGTTCGGACAGTAATAGTTCAGGAGTTCTATTTCCATCTTGTCTACCTTTATCTGCAGCAGCTGATATTCTGCTCCATCCATGAAGGTTTTCCTTTCGTGTGCAGGAATGTTATTCCTTACAAGAGTAAGTACTCCTCCTTTTCGTCTATCTTGTCTGTCGGATCTGAAGCATTGATATCCCCTTATTTTAAAGGTTTGATCTGCTTTCAAGTGAGTCTCTTGGATACAGCAAACACTGACTTGCTTCTCATACAAGATGTTTTCCAGCTCTGTCTTTTTGCTGTATCCAGCCTGCTTGCTGTTCACTCCCTCTGCATTCCAGTGCATCATGACAAGTGGCACTCTGGGTTTCTCTTTTTCTGTTTTGTTTTGGTCAGTAGTTCTCCTCCGCCGTCTGTTGACTCCACAAGATGGTCTAGAGGGTCCTCCAGTAGCTGAGGGTGGGCTCTGTCGAGGCTCAGAGCCCGGCACTGCACCTGCCTGGTGGAGCTCCACAGGGCGAGCACCAGAACGAGATTTATTTGACGGTGTACTCTCCATAGAAAAAAAAAGCGAGTTGCATGATACTGTGGTTTCCGGTGCGCCTTCTGGCCCAGTATCTACGACTTTAGCACCTGTTCAACGGGAGAGTGGGCTCATCCCTAATCTGTTTATGTTCCCAGTAGTAGACTATTCGCAAGCAGCCTGGGGGTGTCACTGCTCTGCGCGGACCTTGTTTACCGAGGCGGCGTCCGAGCTCGTATGGTGAAAATATGGTTGCGTTATCTTCAAAATAGCCCTGTCTTTCCCGTGGCTTTTCTGCCATCCTGCAACTTTGAGTTAGGGAGTTCTGAGCTCCAGTCTCTTTCCCAGGCATTTTATCCTGGCCTGGCACGCATACAGAGGACCCCACTTCTGGTTCTAAGTTAGCAGTTGGGGATAGGTGGGGTAGCACACTGTGCATTCCCCGTCATCCAGGGGGCTCTCCAACTATGCAGAGCTTGCACAATGCTGTGCTCTGGTTCGGGGCTCTCCCAAGGAATCCTCACGTCCTGCACAGAGCCACTTCCCGATACCCACCACCTGCCAACCCTCCATTGTAGAAATCTCCTGCATGCAGCCATCCAGTCAAGAGCCAGTATTAAGTCTGGTGCCCAAGTGATCCCCCCAAGCTCAGTGTGCAATGCTGGGTTCTCATCATGCTGCAACACAGGAGGGATTGTGATGCTCAGCCATCTCTCTCAATTCTGCACCGATAAGTGACATCGGGGACTTAACTTTGCCTCAGTACTGGGAGGCCCCGTTTCCGGGTACACCACACACAGCCAATTGAGGCAACGGTCGCCATGGGCGTGATAGACGACAAACAGTGAAGAATGAGGCAAGAAAGCATTTAACCCATGAAGTGGGGGTGGATTGGTGCAGACCAGAGCATGTACCACTCGCCGGTGGGTTCTGCATCTACACCTATAGGGTTCCACCCACTCCTCAGCCCATTTAGTCTGGCCCCTCACCCAGGACCTGTCCGGCTTGGGTGACCCTGCCAGGAGTAAAACTCCCGCCGGCATAGCTCCCGGGATCATTGAGGCGCTCAAGCTCTCCAACCACGGCAAGGTAGGCTTACATGTGGAGAGAGAATAAGTGATGATAACACAGGAAAGGTAGACTCAGTCAGTGACAAATAGGTTTATGCAATAATATAAAACAACATTACAACACATACTTTCCTAATATGTCCATAATTGACCTCACTAAAACTGCATAGGCCTTATGGGGAGTGTTGAGTGTCTAAATAAGTTTTATGCAATAATATAACACAGCATTACAACACACACACTTTCCCAATATGTCCAGGATTGACATCATTAACTGCATAGGCCTTATGGCGAGTGTTGAGTGTATAGGCCTACTCAAACAATACATTAAATTTACAATCTTTCCTCTTTTACTATTTCCTGATAGTATTGTCTAGTCCAGCAATCAGAAAAGGCTTTAAAAGCTTCTAAAACTAACAACCTTCATTCCGTCCGGCCTTAGTTTAAATGTCGAACATAATTTATACAGCACAAAGCAGCTTTCCTTCTATGAATCACACAATGAGATTTTACTCACACAATCACTTCCCTTCAACACTAGTAATTAATATTATACATATTATGACTTAATTCTCTTACCCACAATCTCAGATTCAACAGGCTTTTAATAAACCCATGCAGTCTGCTTCACTGGCAAATGGCGAAGGAGCTGGGGTAGAATCTGATTCTGTCCTCTGACGAATTTGGTTCTGGCGGTTCAAGAGAAATATTCCAGATTTGTTTCCCTTTTTATTACAGGTAGCGGACAAACGGAAGACAAGCGATTCGATTGGCTGGCTGGGTCAGTTTATGTTTACCAAAATTTCAGTAAAACAACCACTTTCTGCCCGATCTGTCGATCTGACAAAACTCCGATAATTTATTCTTCCGGTGTTTCCCAACCGATTCCTTCCATCCAGGTCTTGTTTAAACCGGCCAATTGGGCGCTACCATTTAAACACGCTAACCTTTTTCTGCCTCCCTTGTAGTGTTTGCAATCACAGTTGAACCCGGGGAAACCAGCCTTCGCTCCAAGTTATTACTGCATGTAATCACTCATAACTCCTGTGTCCATGCTTCTACAACTTAAATCCATGTATCTAATGAAAGTTTAAGATTCCTGTTATATTACTGTGCTCGCTGTTCCGAGGGACATACCTTATCCTTTGACCTGAGGTCACAAATACACATTACCGTTTGCACAGATTCCATCTAGCAATCCTGCAAGCCTACGGTTCCCGAGACCGGTTTACAGCTCGTGCAGCGATTGGTCGAAAACATTTGTTGACATATTTCGATATAGGTAGGCAAGGTAGGCTCTCGTTAATTGCCCTTAGATATTGGTTCAGGACTACGCTACAGATAGCCCCCCCCCCCCCAATTTTTAAGCGAGAGATATATGTCGAGCTTCAATCTGAGACCAATAACGAGGCAATCATCCAGCAGGAATCTATAATATGATTCATATGGGGAAATGAAATGTTCCTGCACCAAGAAAACAATTCTCCCTTTAACACTTTGCTGACCAGCGATCCGGAGCATTAATGTCTCCCATTACCAAGGGTGTTTGCAGATTTCTTTAAAAATAACTGTTTTTTTTTTTTTTAAATTCATAAAAAATTGAAAAACAGACATAGGGTTTTGAAATTTTCAGAGCGCTACTATGAATGGTTGCTACATCTAAAAAATATATTTCATGCAAATTGGTCACATGATTATGGCGGCCATCTTGAATTTGTGTCTATTTATAGAAATTTCAGGAGATGTTTTAAAACCATGATATTTTTCCAGTGTTTAGTGAATTTGTTCGATGTCAGTGCAATAAAATGTTATGGACATTGATGGCAATGAAGAAAATAATTTTAATTGACGTACTGATTTAACGATTAACCAGCAGTTCAGGGCATTAATGTCTCCCATTACCAAGTTTGTTTGCCGATTTCTTTAAAAATAACTGGTTTTGTTTTAAATTCATAAAAAATTAGAAAACAGACATAGGGTTTTGAAATTTTCAGAGCGCCATTATGAATGGTTGCTACATGTGAATAAATATATTTTATGCAAATTGGTCACATGATCATGGCGGCCATCTTGAATTTGTGTGGTTATTTATAGAAATTTCAGGAGATGTTTTAAAACCATGATATATTTCCAGTGTTTAGTGAATTTATTCGATGTCAGTGCCATATATATTTCAATCCATGTCCGTATCAGTACTTCCAATGGACTGTGATGGGCTGGGCAACTACCAATGTTGCCGTGCCCTCATAATGCTAATTTAATAGCCGTATAGTGAAGTTGGCTGTGCATCAGTCAAATGGTTCGCACTGCACACTCTCCCACTACCTATTTTCCTGGGGTTTCCCCGCAGGTCCTTTATCAAGGGTGGTCGACTAACCACACTCCTATTTTGATCCAGTACCTGGTGTTCCGAACTAAATCTAGTCGGTATGGGACGTGTTGTATCCCCTCCCTGTACAATACGGAGAGTTGCCATAGTAACTGGTTGTCTGGTAGACCCTTTGTGAGATGGTGCCATCCTATCCACTATGTCTACCTTTTTATTTTCAGGCCTACGTCCGCCCCAATGCTTTCCTAGGTCCTGTTGATTTTCCCAACGTGTGGGGTTTTCCTTGCTACATTGTGCACAGGCAGTCACATACCGAACTATGTCTTCAGCAATGCCTGGCCAATAGTGATGCACTGATGTCATTTGACAGGTGGTACCGATTTTCTTATGTCCACCGTCTGATCCAACATGTGCTAGTTCCATAGCCTTGTCCCTGTAAATAGATGGCAGTACTAACTGGCTATGCCCATTGGGTCCTGTCCCAGCTTTCCTGTAAAGCAATCCATCTTTCAAATAAAACTGTCCTTTCTTTGGGGGTTATGGCTTTTTGGCAGCTTGCCAAAGCAAGGTTTTAATTTGCTATCTGTAGCCTGGGCCTTTCTCATCTCTCTCGGATGGATATTGAGTGGTGTTCCCTCCTCCTTCCCAGGGGTTGACCTGACCTGGAGTGTTGCCATTATCACAGGTTTCATTGGTTTCCCTAGGAAAACATATCTCCCTCCTAACACCAGCGGGTAATTAGGATTATCACACACTGCTGCACTGATCACTCCTTCCACATAGCGAGTTTTCACATTGATTCTGGCTATGGGAAGTGTTATGGTGGCTGTATCCTTTAATGCCCCTTGTATCTCCACTTTGTCTGTGGTATACTGCTCAGGGTGCACTAGAGACGCACTCACAACTGAGTCATATTCCAATCCGGAATCATACAGACACTTTACCTTAGTGCCGTTACATATCACTTCTTCACAGATGAAGGGATGATGGAGATCTACCGGACTCGATGTCGGTTCCTTCCTTCCCTTTCCCACTGTTATCATGCATGCAGCGTGATATGGAGGGACTTTCCTGCCACATTCCGTTGTATGGTAGTTGTTCATTTTGCAAATTTTGCACCACTTTTCTTCCTTTTTGTAAGGTTTCCTATCCTGAAATTGTGGGTTCCTATCCTTATTATCATATCCTGGCCTGTATTTGGTTGCATTGTCCTTTTGATCAAACTTATTATGAGTTTGGGGTTGCTTAACTCCCTCCTGTTTCTTTTTACTCCCTTGAGTCAGGGACTGAGCCAGGTGGTGGCTCTCTGCATATGTGATTATGTCAGCCAACCTGTCTCTTTTGTTCTCAATTAGGAACTTCTTAGTTTCTGGGGTTATGGAATCCAATAGTTGTTCAATCAACATCATTTCCTTTAGCCCCTCGAAATCTAGGGTGAAGTTTCCTAACTTACACCACCTCAGTAGGTAAGTTTCTAATCTTTCTGAGAACTGCTGATACGTCTCTCCTGGTTGAATCTTCGCCATTCTGAAGCGCCGTCTATATGCTTCAGCATTTTGTTCATATCGTACAAGCAATGCCTGCTTCAGGGCTTCGTAATCTTCCTGATCCTTTTTTGGCAATTTCAAAAAGACATCGTACGCAATTCCCCGCAAACCTTGCGATAACTTCAGACTCCACTTTTCCTTTTCTAGACCATAAGTAGTCGCTAATCTCTCATATCTGTCTAGATAAGCCTCGATTGCGTCAACTTTGTCCACAAATGGATCTAGATGAAAATTCATGGCTCCATTTGAGGTGCTCTGGCTGGAGCTGTTGTCCAAATGAGGTGAACTACTACCATTGTGGTTGGCAGTTGCCTGAAGTTCAAGCTCCTTTAATCTTAGCTCATGGTCTCTCTCTGCTTGAACCCTTCTTTCCTCAGCCTCTCTCTCTCTGCTTGAACCCTTCTTTCCTCAGCCTCTCTCTCTGCTTGAACCCTTCTTTCCTCAGCCTCCAATTGCAGTTTCTTATTCTCTTTCTCGGCTTCCACTTGCCGTGCTAACTGCTTATCTTCCCTTTCTGTGAATTTATTGCATTCAGTCGTAACATACTGGATCAGAAGATCACCAGTCATCCCAAGCTCTTTCCCCACTTGCAGTGTTGCTGACCTGAACTTTACTAAATCTGCCATGGCAATGTTGTAATTTAGTTGCAAACAATACAAAGTAAAAAAAAAAATTTTCCAATATAATTAGTCACATAATCAAATTAATTTTTTAATTAATTAATTAATGACTAATTTCGCGTCACATGTACCACACCTTAATTTGTACTCAATGGTACTCAAAAATCTATTTCTTAACCTGCCCTACCAAAAATTTACTATCAAAAATTTCCCACTTGACAGCATTAAAAGGTAACAGCAGGCTCAGAATATGCAGGAACAATCCCGGACGAGCCCCCAGTGTCGCGAGAGGTTTCTTAATTTATGAAGAATAAGATAACCAGGTGTATCAGGTGATACTAGGATAGTTGCCAGAGAAGAGTCTGGTCTTAAAAGAAATACCCCATTCTCAGAAAAGAGCAATGGTGTATAGAGTTCATAGGTATAAAGTCAGGCTGTAAAGAATTTCTGGCCGTGATAGTAATATTCAGTACCAGAATTCTATGGTGCCTCTCTCAGAATTATACCTATGGGCTGTTATAGTATCTAGGGGATTTAATTAAATTCAAAGTAATTCAAGGATGACATAAAGTAATAAAAACAGTGCACTACAATTTCTTAATTTTATTTATGTACAGTCATCTGTTTAGATGTATCTACACCAAATAAAAGTCAAACACTACAAATAAAGTCTTTTCCTAGTTGTTAAGGCTCCCTTGTTATGAAAAGTCTTAGTGCAACTAATCATCTAGAACCAATGTTAATGATGGTACTTGAGTTTATCTTCAGTATTAGGGGAGTAGATATTGACAACTGTCATAATGACTTCACTGTTACTGATATCACTTGAATCTATCTTCAAAGTATTTCTTTGTTATGTAGCTTTTGAAAATGTCACACTGACTACAATGTTACTGAGATCACTTGAATTTATCTTCAAAGTATTTCTATGTTATGTAGCTTTTGAAAATGTCACACTGACTAAAGTCTATGTTGCTTCCAGACTAATTTAATCATCACTGTTTTCATCACTACTACTATAACCGGGTGTGGTACGCCAATGCTCTGCGAGTCAGTCTTGTCTAATAGGACTTAACTTCTTCACTTCCGCCTTTTCCTTGAAGCCAGAATAAAAGATGGAGAAGCCCAACACTGAGGGTCCCCACTCTTCCAACTGATGTAGGTACAGGGTGCTTGTTCAAATCTTACACCGCTAGGTACAACACCAATGTTCTTCTCTGCTAACAAGATGAGTGACAGGATACCTCTGACCTGAAATGTAATAGGTCTTACATAGCATCTGGCTCTAAAATCCTCCTACCCAGATTGTAGATTAGTGAGGCAGTTCAGAATAAGTGATGATAACACAGGAAAGGTAGACTCAGTCAGTGACAAATAGGTTTATGCAATAATATAAAACAACATTACAACACATACTTTCCTAATATGTCCATAATTGACCTCACTAAAACTGCATAGGCCTTATGGGGAGTGTTGAGTGTCTAAATAAGTTTTATGCAATAATATAACACAGCATTACAACACACACACTTTCCCAATATGTCCAGGATTGACATCATTAACTGCATAGGCCTTATGGCGAGTGTTGAGTGTATAGGCCTACTCAAACAAAACATTAAATTTACAATCTTTTCTCTTTTACTATTTCCTGATAGTATTGTCTAGTCCAGCAATCAGAAAAGGCTTTAAAAGCTTCTAAAACTAACAACCTTCATTCCGTCCCGCCTTAGTTTAAATGTCGAACATAATTTATACAGCACAAAGCAGCTTTCCTTCTATGAATCACACAATGAGATTTTACTCACACAATCACTTCCCTTAAACACTAGTAATTAATATTATACATATTATGACTTAATTCTCTTACCCACAATCTCAGATTCGACAGGCTTTTAATAAACCCATGCAGTCTGCTTCACTGGCAAATGGCGAAGGAGCTGGGGTAGAATCTGATTCTGTCCTCTGACGAATTTGGTTCTGGCGGTTCAAGAGAAATATTCCAGATTTGTTTCCCTTTTTATTACAGGTAGCGGACAAACGGAAGACAAGCGATTCGATTGGCTGGCTGGGTCAGTTTATGTTTACCAAAATTTCAGTAAAACAACCACTTTCTGCCCGATCTGTCGATCTGACAAAACTCCGATAATTTATTCTTCCGGTGTTTCCCAACCGATTCCTTCCATCCAGGTCTTGTTTAAACCGGCCAATTGGGCGCTACCATTTAAACACGCTAACCTTTTTCTGCCTCCCTTGTAGTGTTTGCAATCACAGTTGAACCCGGGGAAACCAGCCTTCGCTCCAAGTTATTACTGCATGTAATCACTCATAACTCCTGTGTCCATGCTTCTACAACTTAAATCCATGTATCTAATGAAAGTTTAAGATTCCTGTTATATTACTGTGCTCGCTGTTCCGAGGGACATACCTTATCCTTTGACCTGAGGTCACAAATACACATTACCGTTTGCACAGATTCCATCTAGCAATCCTGCAAGCCTACGGTTCCCGAGACCGGTTTACAGCTCGTGCAGCGATTGGTCGAAAACATTTGTTGACATATTTCGATATAGGTAGGCAAGGTAGGCTCTCGTTAATTGCCCTTAGATATTGGTTCAGGACTACGCTACAATATCATACACAAAATAGACAGGCATGTGCTTGATCAGCTAGCAGGTAGTGACCATAAACCAATAAAGCTGGTCATAAATATGGAATTTGTTCCGCAGGAAGAAACACTACTTCCTCGATGGAACTACAAACGAGCTGACTGGGACATGTTTTCAATGTTGTCAGACAGGTTTTGTGAAACCATTAACACACGGCACGGCAATATGAAAACGATGGTCGAAAGCCTAAACAGAGCCATACTACAAGCAGCCACTGATTCCATTCCCAGAGGGGCAAGAATAAATTACAAACCTTACTGGGCTGAAGAACTTCAAAGGCTCGAAGATGAAGTAACAGGTCAGAAAAACAATAGAAAGAGAACAAACAACTGAAGCAAACATATTACTCAAAGCCACCACTGCAAAATACCGAAAAACATTAAATAAAACAACAAGAGACTGCTGGAAAGAAAAAACTGAAAATCTAAACTTAGATAAAGACGGCAATAAGCTATGTAAACAGGTTAGAGCCTTGAACAACGAAGGATCTCATTACAAAAAAATCGCACTCAAACACGGCGACAATATGCTGATAGGCAAAAAAGCTGCAAATGCATTTATAGAATACTTTGCTAGCGCAAATCACATTGATGTCCCCGCTGACAGGAAGAAAATCGTCACAGATGAACAGTTGATTCATGACAACAAAACAGAATTAGTAGGGAATGTACCACTTAGGTATTATTCAGGCGGTGGCGTGTGACTTTTATATAGCAAAAAACTCGATCGATTTCAGGCGGCGTTTCAGGCGGCGGCGCATGACTTTTATATAGCGATATATTTTAACTTAGGTATTATTCAGGCGGCGGCGCATGACTTTTATATAGCGATATATTTTAACTTAGGTATTATTCAGGCGGCGGCGCATGACTTTTTATATAGCGATATATTTTAGCGGCGAGGCTTCCTCTGACGATCAGACGTATGACTTTTTATATAGTAATATACGATAATGGTGTTGTGTATACAAAATACTTAGACAATATATATAAAAAATCGATAATGACGGAAAATTTAAAAAATCGATAATGTTGGGTTACTAAGAGGGTTTTTGAAGTGCCTTTTTGGGCTGGCGTGGGTGACGATGTAGCTGGCGGGGTGAGTTAGGGTGGATTTTTGTGTGAAGTATTGTGTTGGTAGTGTATTGGTGTGTTTGTTTAGACATATATACACACATATATACATTCATATACACGGAGATGTGGTGACGTTGTCAGGATGCATCTGTGGTGACGGCGGCTTAGGTTACTAAGGGGTTTTTTAAGGGAACGGGTATTGCTTTTTGGCTGGCGGTGATGCCTCATGGGTGTGTGCTGGGGTGTAGCTGGTGGTTGTATGTATGATGCAGGAGTGAAGTGTTAGATAGAAGTATATAGTTAATGATCTCTTTTAAAAGAATACTTGAGTTAAAGAGGAAAATATAAAAATCGATAACATGGACTTAGGTTACTAATGGATTTTTTAAGGAAGCGGGTATTGTTTTTTTGCGAGGGGGAGGATGACGATGTATAGTGGGGTGTGTTGGTGTATGGGTTATTGTGTGCGTGTATTTTAATTGTTGTATATATATATATATATATATATATATATATATATATATATATATATATATATATATATATATATATATATATATATATATATAAATATATATATATATATATGGCAGTGAAGTGTTAGAGACCTGCACTAGGTCTACCATCGAAAGTACGTCACGGTATTGTTGTGTATTGTTTATTTTACATATAGACATATTTTACAACAGTTATACGAACAATTAGACGATATATACATATAATAGGGAGATATATTTAGACAATAGGAAGACGATAGTTAGACGATATATACATATAATAGGGAGATATATTTAGACAATAGGAAGATGATATTTATTGACATATACATTTAGATATAGACAAACAGTTAGACGAATAGTTATACGAACAATTAGATGATATATTTATATATACATTTACGAGCAGTTATACAAACAGTTAGACGAATAGTTATACAACATTTAGACAAACAACGGACGATATAGGTAACAAAAAGGCGTTTTAGTTAATATAGTTTTTATTTTATATTCAAGACTGTTTTTGTGGTATCAAACAGGAGCATGTATATATATAGTATTTTTTACAAAATGTACATTATGCAGTAATTTTTTATCAAATTAATATATAATTATATAGGACAGACAGTATTTTTTAACATTATCAAACATTGATATTTTCACATATGAATGTACAATAATACATATATATATAGGTAGATGTATGTATATCACAGATTTTTTATACATTATCACAGGGATACAGGCCAGACCTTGAGGGGTGTCGTCACATTGTCGTCACATTGTCGTAAGAAATAGAGGTGTTGTATATACCTATAGGTATCTGTGTGTATCTGAAAGAGACAGTTTAAATGTTGAGGGGTGAGGTGGTGACGTTGTCGGGGTGTACTTGTCATTTTATGTAAAAGTAAGACAGGGCGTTGCGGTGTTGTTCATATGTGTAGATGGAGGATTTGTGTGCTCTGAACTCGATATTTTTTCCACCCTGTGCCTGTTGTGTGTTGAGGACATCTAGGAATGTGTGTTTGTCTACTTTTTTGTGGTGTTTGTTCAAGCGATTGAGTGGTCTTGAATATGATATAGATAGAAGGATGTGGCTGGGATGGCTTCAACATAATATTTTGTGTTTGGTCTGTTTAATTGGGCGTTTGTGATAATGTTGGTGTCTTGTAAGTTTGAGAGAAAAGACTTGAAATCTGTAATGTTGTTGACTAAGTGTGGTTGATCTAACACACAACTATTATTATTTGAGGCATGAAAGAAACGGAGGTCATTTGTTTCTCTGTGTCTCAAAACTACGTGGTGACTGAAGTTAATCTTGAATCTTTTTGTCTGTTGTGTAAAGACAGGAAGCAAAAGACTTTCCCATTCAATTCTTTGGCTATTATGGAAAAAAGTGAAAGTCGATAAATATTTATGTTTATTGGAATGTGTCTTGATCGCACTCCAATTCTGTGTATATATTTCTTTAATGTCAGCCTGTAAGTCTCGTAAGCTGTCTTCTTCAGACGTCAAGCGGGGTTTTTTTATATGGGGTTGGGTATTGATCATGGGGCGTTTCTTGGTCTGACCTGTTTTTGGTGGGTGAGATGGGGTGGGGCTTGTTGAATAGGGGGCTCTTGGTAGTGTGGAAGTTGTTGTGGTGGTAGAGACCGCCATAGATGCTGAATCTGTTATGGCACCGGTTGGTGGTGTCTGTTGGTGCGTTGAGTCTGTTGTTGTGACACCTGATGCTAGTACGCGGTTTTATGGTGCGGTGGTATTGGTGGGTTCTGCGGTGTCGCGGCGGTGTCTGCTGCTGTTGAAGAGGTGTGTTGGTGTTTTCTGTGGATGCGTAGATTGTCAAGGCGGGTAAAGTTTTTATTGCAGACCTCACATACTAGTAGAGTCAGCGAGTGCCTGGTTTTGCTGTGTCGTAATAGGTCGGCGCGCCTCGTGAAGGTCTCCCCACATCTGCTACATATCAGATTGGTTTGTGCCACTGATGTGTCTGTTTGTGCTGAGCCGGACCCATGTTTATTCTCTATGTGACGTTTCAACGTATCGAGTCTGGTAAATACTAAACCACAGAAAGCGCACTCATGATTGTGGCGGTCGTGTGCTGTGGCCATATGCCGAGTAAGATCATGACCTTGCTTGAAAACAGACTGGCAGCGTAAACAGGCATAGCCCCGTCGTTGAATTGACTCCATCTGTGAAAAGATGAACAAAGAGACGTTAGGCACACATAAATAAAATTAAATACATGTAATGAGAGAGAGAGAGAGAGAGAGAGAAAGCGAGAAAGAGAGAGAGAAAGAGAAAGAGAGAGAGAGGAAGAGAGAGAGAATAAACAGATAAATAAAACACAGACTTATAGGTATACACACGCCTACTCTTCCTTATAACCAGTCTTATTGTTTAGTCTGTTATCAAAGGAAATAATTTTGTTTAACATATCAGAATGGTCCACGCGCGCGCGCGCTGTGGAAGCAAAGATATGGATTTAAAACTCAGCCCGTTCGCGAGTACCGAATTGACCTGTCCTTTTTTAAAATAACGAAAATATAAGTATTTATTAAAGTGTATGTTAGTTTCAATCATGGTTATAGCAAGGTGACTTAATGTAATATGTTGATTGTATTATCTCTATCTTTTTCCGTGTGTAGTCCAGTATTGTTTTAAAAGACAAAATAACCGCCATTATTCTAAACTATTAATGTTGTCTAAATTTTCACTGGCTGGTTAGGT
>JAMPIV010018572.1:0-135728 GCA_024509875.1 Oreohelix idahoensis | reverse complement strand
TCTGCTTTTTGACTTTGAAGCGAGGATGCAAACAAATGCCCCCAAAGCTAGGTACTTTCTTCGAACCGGGTACCTTAATCTACTTTGAGTTGTGGTCACCCACTTTTGCACGCTCTTCATGCTGCTGTTGCGTCATGATCGGGAGGGGTTCTTTAATTCTACATAAGGGTCTTGTTAATGATACTCCGGTCTCACTACTTTTCGATTCCGGATGCACCACTATTGGTGTTAGACAATCGCTTGTAGATCCATCTTGTGCTACAGGAAGGGTTATTAAATGTGTCACATTTGGCGGCACTCTAGAAAAATATCCTACTGCTGTAATTCGCATTGCCACGCCTTTCTTTACTGGAGATGTGCATGCTTGTCTCTTACCTAATCCTATTGCGGACCTTATTATTGGTCGTATTCACGGAGTTAGGGAGTGTACCCCACAGCAGATTGCTGCTTGGGAAGATAATAACATGCAAGCTACAAATGCAGTAGTTACAAGAGCACAAGCTCTACAAACACCCGAAACTTCACTGAATAGTGAAAATGAAGTTGATAGCCAAGATAGTCACTTAGTAATTACTCGTGACTCTTTCATAAAATTGCAAGAAGAAGATCCTTCTTTAAAAAAATTCTTCGTTCTTGCGAAGAAAGGTGATCCGAATCAGGATTCAAATAGAAAATCTTGGATTGCAATGAGAAACGGCGTACTTGTACGTATGGTACAAGATTCGACTACGTCGGCACATTCGCAAATTCTTGTTCCCAAGAGCATGAGTGTCCAAATATTACAACATGCTCATGACTCGCAATGTGCTGGACATATGGGTTTTGCCCGTACGAAGTCGAGAGTCCTTGCGGCTTTCTTTTGGCCTGTTTGTTCAATAAGGGTAATTTAGTATTTTACTGCCGATCATGACAATGGTATGTCAGGAAGGTTCCAAATCTAGTGGACCACGAACATGACTTGCGCTATCAAGGCTGTCTGACATGTCCTATTTCGGCCGTTTCAGAAAATGGCCATAGATATTATTGGCCCTTTTAAGGTCAAGTCGGCCAGAGGACATCAGTTTATCCTTACATGTGTCGATATGTGCACACGTTGGCCAGAGGCTATACCTCACTCTTAAGAGCATTTCTCCTACAGTTATCGCAGATGCTCTTTTGGTTGAGATTTTCCTCGCTTGGGGTTTCCCCAGAGAAATATTGTCAGGTACCATGGCACTCAAACTCATATTCTGACTCTATTGGTCACAGGTTAATGGTACTTAAACCAATTTTTAAAAAAATTGAACGATCTCTCTAGTAGTATTCTACCATTCCTATGTCTAATGGGTTAGTTGAGCGTCTGAATAGAACGCTCAAGACTTTGCTTGGTAAGATAACTGAAGATCATCCTCAAGATTGGGACAGGGTTTTACCCGCGGCTCTCTTTGCCTATAGAGAAGTCCCTAATGAACACACAGGATTGTCTCCCTTCGAACTTGTCTTTGGCGCGCGTCCACGCGGCCCTATGTCTTTATTACACGATCTCATCACTGCCGATGATATTAGCGATGAAACTCAATCCTCATATGAGTATGTCATTGCTCTTAGACAAAAGATCATTGAGGCATGTAAGCTAGCAACTGCTTCATCAGAAATTGCTAAAGAGAAGGCAAGACAGTTTGCTAACAAGAATAGATGTCTACGACAACTTTGTCCAGGTGACAAAGCATTCGTCCTACTCCCCAGTAGGGAAAATAGACTTCTTATTGCATGGAAAGGTCCGTATGCAATAGTCTCTCGGATTTCCGATGTTGACTATGTGGTCGATATTGATGGAAAGCATAAAACTTTCCACATAAACATGCTTTCGGAATTTCACGAACGTCCGGACTATTTGCTGACTATTTTCCAGGCAACGGATGATGCTCCTGCACCTCACGGTCATTATTCATCCCTGTCTGTCATTCAGGATGAGGAAGCTACCTTCTCTGATGTCAACCTTCCCCTTCCAGTGGTTCCATTAACAAGTCTACGGAATCTTGAAAAAACGTTTCTGTTTCTCCTAATCTTTCTAGTGGGACGAACTTCGGACAAGGTCTCGTCGAATGTTACACAAACATTTCAGGATTTTTCTAACTGACAGTTCCTGGGACACTCAGATGGCATAGTACATCGACTTATTTCGTTACGACGCAAATATTCCAATTCGGGGTTTAGGCCGTAGTCACATATTCCTATACACTTTCTACAGTCGGCAAGTGGACAAGGTAATTGGATTGAATTTGATTCAATCTATATATAAATTGATCCCTCGTACTACACCCATATTCTTCTTCCATGGTTATTGTCCGGAAGAAGGATAAGAACATACGAATTTGCGTTGATTATCGCAAATTGGAATCAGGTCACAAAGTTTCGGACGCTGAACCGATGCCTTTGTTAGAAGATCTACTGATTAGACTTTCTAATTCTAGATTCTTCACTAAACTTGACTTGTCTAAAGGTTATTGGCAAGTGCCTTTAGCAGAGCATGCCAAACCTCTTACTGCTTTTTCTACACCTAGGGGTCTATTTCAATGGAAGGTTATGCCTTTTGGTCTCATGAACGCCCCTGCCACTTTCGTTCGAGCATGTTGCAGCTCGAATTCTGTCACATAGTTTCGGTATTGTAATCGTCTATACTTAGCTGACAATCTGTCTCCTTCTGTGATACTCTGGTACAGATTCACTATTTAGGGTTATATGACTTACTGTCCACTCTACGTGAGAATAATTTGACAGCAAAACCTTCTAAAGCTTTTGTTGGTTTTGGTGAAATCTCTTTCCTGGGTCATCGTGTTGGTCATGGTCTATTGAAGACAGAAGACCACAATACTTCCAAAATACTGAACATCTCTGTTCCTAAAACGAAGAAACAAGTTAGGAGTCTCTTAGGTTTAATTCAATTTTATGGGAGATTTATTCCAAATTTATCTTCGATCATGGCACCTCTATCAACATTGTTGAAGATAGGTTCGCCTAATCTGGTCCGTTGGTCTGAAGAATGCCAATCTTCACTAGACCAAATCAAGAATATATTTTCTTCTCCTCCCATCTTAAGATTACCTACTCTTGATAGGACTTTTGTTCTTCGGAGTGATGCTTCATCCACTGGGATTGGAGCAGCACTGATGCAAGAATATGCAAATACTCTGCATCCTGTTATGTACATTTCTAGAAAACTAAATGCGGCAGAGAGGAACTACTCGGTTTTAGACCGTGAGTTGTTAGCGATGGTTTGGTCAATTCTAAAGCTACAAAGATTCCTCCTGGGCGCACATTTCATTCTAGAGACTGATCAGAAAGCTCTTACAGCTATTCAGACTAAGTATTTGAAGAGTTCGAGATCCACTCGATATGCTATAGCTCTTCAACCTTTTCACTTCACGGTACGAGCTATCCGTGGTGCGGATAATGTGATGGCATGGACATTCTTGTCTAGGATGCCTCACATGCCCTCCTACTACTAGTCCTTCTGGTCCTATATTTCTATCTATTTACAGAGTCTATACCACACCCTTTCTTTCTCCAAATAGATTAGCACATCTGTACTTACTTTATATGTACACACTATCGTGCTTTGTTGTCATCTTCTTCTGTTCGTTTTTTAAAATGATAGAGGAGGACTGAGTAGTTAATATAAGGGACGTTAGTTTACTAAACAGCCACAATTATTAATAATGTATTGTACCTTATGAAGCATATTAGTTATTAATTAGCATTATATTGCTTGTACTTTCTCAGAATGTCATTGTTGAGCTGAGGACTTACCTTACGAGTTCTAGATTGTGTACTTACCCTCGGAATACCAGAGCATATGTCCTGGATCGTCATGTAGTTTAACTTTGCTATGTACTTATGTCATTACATGTCAAAGAATGTACTATTTAAATTTTCCTATCAGATTTGTACATCCATTTTAAAGACAATATTAGAGTATGCTGTTTAATGATGATTATAGTAACTTGCATACGTATATTGTGTTTACATGCTAACGTGATGTGTGTTGGTGACACCTCCCCGATGTGAATATTTTTTGAGACATATTTATTTTTCTGTTGAGGGATATCCTCACCAGACACTCTATATTTAGCCTCATGTTAGGCAATTTAATTAATTATCAGCGCATAATTCGTGCGTTTTGAGCCGCTTATCGCATGCTCTTTGATATTTAAAAAAAAAAAAATATGTTCCACATTTTTTTTTTTTTATCGGGAGGAGGTGGTGATATGTTGCGTGATAAATTCTCGCAACATCGTTTTATTTCAATATCTGTTTTATAACGCAAGGGCAACAACTGCTTGAAATCTATAGTCACTTTTCTCGGTAAGCATTTGTCTTCTCGCGTTAGTATCGAATGCAGTTAACTTTTGAGCTGTGGTCATTTTTGCGCTGGACTGCGCATGACTTGTCTTGTTGTTTGGTCGATCGGTTTCCGCCCACCTCTAGTGGGAGTGAGCGATTTGGAATGGCGAAAGAGATGCCTCGTTGAAGAGGGGATCTCCGCTTTTTTTTGTTCTGTCAGGGATGTGTAGTCCTCTTATGGATATTTCGTTTAGTCGAGATAATACCTCTAGTGTTTTCCCACATGTCGGGAGGCGTGATATTTCTGTGTATTTCATGAAAGCAAGGTAAATTGACTTTTTCATTAACTCTATCGATTTTGGGTCGTGAGCGATTTCGATTCATAGCCTTCTCCGAAAGTCGTCGTCACGAGATGTTCTTTCCCAGCTCACATGTCGCTGCATTGTACTGCATCGGTTGATGCATGTACCAAGGACCATTACTTGCTACTTTGTTAAATGAACTAGGTTTGGAAAACCTTTATTATCTAGAGGATATTCTTGAGGACATTATTTATACTTCGGCAGACGTGTCTGTCTTGCTGAAGTCAAACTAAGGAGAGTGAACTGATCTCATACATCTGGTTATCTCCTGGCTGTTATAGAAAAGGATGGAGTTGTTCACCTGACTACATTTACAGCACTTTGAAATATAACATGCATCTGACTCATCATTGTAATGCTGTCTACCGTTTATTGCTGTATTGAATGTTGCTGTGATAATGACTGTTTGATGTGCCTACACATTTGCGTAACCATTTTGTCACTGTGGCGTCCACAATAAATAATGAAGAAAAAACGTCAACGGCTGTTTCAAGACTCATTGACTTTATACGTCGTGAGTTTACTGACGTCCTATGTGGATTGCCCTGTTATTTTTGTATGAACATTGTTTTGACTGAACACATCTGCACACCACACAAAACCAGACATGCGGATACCATCCATCATCATATGGCATCACGCATCAAGAAATACCTAAATGGCGAAGGCTGGACAAGTGTCAATGAATTCGAACAACTTAGTTAATCATTAACAGCTCTGGCGACTGTGCAGTAGAAATTAAAAGAAGACTTGCAATTGCTTCACACAAGCTAATACAGATGAAAAACCTATGGCAAGGCACAAGCAAAGAAACAAAGTTACAACTGATCAGAGCATGTATATTCCCAGTAGCAACATACGGCTGCGAGACGGACACTCAATAAAGCAGTTGCAAAAAAGATTACATCATTCGAAATGAAATGCTACAGAAGGATGTTGAGAATACCCTGGACAGAAAAAAAGACCAACAGAGAAGTACTGCACTCACTAAACGTACAGGAACATTGGCTCCTAAATACCATCGCAATAAGGAAGCTGAAATTTTTCGGTCATATAAAAAGACATAATAGTCTGGAAAAAACCGTGATGGAAGGCATGGTCCCTGGAAAAAAGGGGAAGGGGTCGACCTAGACGACGGTGGACCCAGGACATCACAGAGAGTCTGAACTTGGAGTTAGTGTACAAGAGATGAATGTTTAGTAAATGCTAAAAGCCGGGATGTTCTCTGAGCAAACTTAAGTAGCCCGCTTGTGCATTCATCCATGAACAAACCATTCATGCGCAAAAGATCGAGATTACCAGGTACGATTAGTAGAAGCTTTCAACCTTCCGTATTACATTCACACAAACGCAATTGCTGATTCCTACCATAAAAATGTAATAATCGACAAGTAAGATCAGACAGTACATTCCAGTATCAGACAAACTGAACATACTACCATCAGACAAACTGAGCATCCTATCATCAGACAATCTGAGCATACCATCACCAGACTAACTGAACATACTACCATCAGACAAACAGAACATACTACCATCAGACAAACTGAACACCCTACCATCAGACAAACAGAACATACTACCATCAGCCAAACTGAACATACTACCATCAGACAAACTGAACATACTACCATCAGACAAACTGAACATACTACCATCAGACAAGCAGGACATACTACCATCAGACAAATAGAACATACTACCATCAGACAAACTGAACATACTACCATCAGCCAAACTGAACATACTACCATCAGACAAACTGAACATACTACCATCAGACAAACTGAACATACTACCACCAGACAAACTGAACATTCTACCATCAGACATACTGAACATACTACCATCAGACAAACTGAACATACTACCATCAGGTAAACTGAACAAATTACCATCAAACAAACTGAACATACTACCATCAGACAAACAGAATATACTACCATCAGACAAACTGAACATACTACCAACAGACAAACTGAACATACTACCATCAGACAAACTGAACATACTACCATCAGACAAACTGAACATTCTACCATCAGACAAACTGAACATACTACCATCAGACAAACTGAACATACTACCATCAGACAAACTGAACATTCTACCATCAGACAAACTGAACATTTTACCATCAGACAAACTGAACATTCTACCATCAGACAAACTGAACATACTACCATCAGACAAACTGAACATACTGATAGTTTGTGTCATATACATAAAAAGTATGTGAGAGGGCTGATGTGTTGATGGCTGAAGAGCTTTGATAGGTGTAATAATAAACTCGTAAAGACAGGTAAAAACACATTCATTAAAATAGGTTTTTGAGGAGATCTGAAGCCATTGTATTATATAAGTATATGTGCAATTACAATATCATACAGGATATGGAAGGTTCGATGTGTTAAAAAAAAAAAAAAGCTCATATTGAAATATTGCAGATGTGTTCAGCACTGTTGTTAGTTCTAACAATTCCCCTACGTCAGTGGCGTACTAAGAAGGATGTGAGGGGGAGGGGGGACGGCTCGTCCGGGTTACAGCAAATAGTGGGGTGCCAACAATATGATAGTTTTCTTTGGTTTTTTGGTGTTTTTTGTTTTAAGTAGAATCTTCATTACACACGGAGAACTCCATCAATGCTCCGATCTTCACCCTTAGATCACACAAGGAGGACCTCGGCACAGTGCACGAACTCCGTAGCACCGGCGAGAAACTCAATGTGTGTATATAGGAATCACACATTCTATACATATTTTTACAGTGGGTAGGTTTCCTCATTTCTTAATTTTTGCCAGGGCAGCGGCCGTGTGGCCTACTCTTTCCGATTTCCAACACGCCGAGGGATTTTTAAAGTGCACAACATGCACATGGGACCTCTGTAGTGAATTTCTAAATACAATAGCTAAATTAGTATATAACAATATAGGGCATAAAGGCAAAGATAAGAAAGTACAAAAGAATTTTCTGCTAGAACGGTTAGTGTCGCTTACGCCTTCAGATTATTATTTGCTAACGAATAGCCGAACAAAACGGTACCCTATTTTTAAAATTCGTCCTTGACATAAACACCCACTTTTTACCTAGTTCTAAGAAACATTTCCCAAAAATGCATTGTGGAACGAGGAGGGGCAAGGATAGATGAAAATGCTAATTCGTTTCGCATTGATTTCAAACTAAAAGCCAACACTAGCACAGTGGCAAGCCTTGCTTTAGGGGTTTCCCCAAATACAATGAAAAAAGTTAGAATTGTGGACACCTCGGTCATGTAAACATGTTAAGCTCTTATTGTGAATGACCTAAGCTCTCGTATTTAGCTTGAAAGTACATGAGAAAAGAATTGAACAGGAGGTAGTTTTAAATAAACAACTAACATGGAAAAAATTATGGAATTTTGAACCAAACCACATAGCCCCTTAAAAATTGTATATTCGTGTACCTGAAGACTTGCTGACCAAGAATATGTTATTAGTTATATAAATAGTCCCTTAATTAATTAAATATTGATAAAACAATACATAGAGATCAGAGATACTGTCACGTCAAGTCATATCTGCTTAGATTGGATCGCATATTTTTTGGGGAAAAAGTAGGTGACAGATAGGCTAGGATGGTACAGTGAATCTGATTGGGGAGCATTTGAAGGGAGACTAAATATTATTGGCTGACCTTTGAATAAACATAAATAGCCTAAGTAACGTAGGAAAAGTTTGAATGATATTTTTTGAAAGACTGTTTACCCTTGTAAAATTAAAAGTGATTGGCTAACTGAATCGATATTGTCAGAATAAGCGTTAAGGGGACGCCATTTTCTAAGAAAAATTTCAACAGTGATAGATGAGAGCAGGCTGTGATTTAAAATACAAGTTATAAGCAGCCTGGGCAATAAAACAGATCGAAACTGTGACAGTCATCGTCTCTGTGTGTATTTCATTGAACATTGTGGTAAGCTTGACATTTATTAACCTGTATTTTATATAAAAATTGAATGTGAAATAATAAAATATGTCTGGACATGAGTGGGTCTATAGCAAACATGAGGCAAAGCCTAAAGATTGATCCACCATGTGATAGACTGTCAGAGAGGTGTAAAACTACAAGAATAGGTATGATTGTCATAAAGGAGCATAACACCTATCCTATTATATGGAAGAGATTACAGCTGGAATTGCAGTGGCGTTGTAACTATTAGGGAAAGGAATACTGGTGTACATTGTCACATCAAAAGAAAATAGTGGCATAGGTTTGTATAAGGATATGATCCTTTTGTTTGTATGTAATGTACATGTCCTTAACTGTGGACTATTAGTGTATGCTAGATATTACGAAGGATGCATACCTTCACATTTCAGAGGTCCTGGGTACTGACGTTAATGTGGTACCAAACGCTTGAAAGTTGATTGATTCAAGACTCTGCCTGTTTACTGAGAGCCCATGCTCGTGGCCATTGTCTATCAAACAGGGAACAGATTGTCAGGCGAGCAGAGGAAAGGTTCTATATTCTACGGCCAAGATAAGTTCTCGTTCGGCACCTGAGAGCTCAACTACAGAACTTTAAAAGAACGATCTAATAACAGTGATAAAACTGGGACAAATATTTAATAGTTCCACAAGTGACAAAATAGAAACAAACATTTCCAGAAGGACATGATTAAAACAACAACCTAGTATTACCACCAGTATTACCTTAAAGTAGGAGAACACTACATAAATATATTCGATTAATAATTTTATATATGGACAGAAGATCTATTGTGCTATTTGACTGATGTAATTGATTATTATAATTTCACTTTTAAATTGTCAGTCCTGATTACAAATAAATTTGAATCAGGATAATAAAACTGTAAAAATCTTATTTACACAAAATTCAACCACAGTCTTAAATAAGATAGCCTTTTAGAGTGTCGTTTGTATGTTATTGTGGTAGTACTGTGTGCTGTTGTGAATAATAAACTATTTGTTTGTATGTTTGTTGATTATTGTGCAATCACACTCTACATTCATAACCCTAGACACAACACGAAGTCATTTAATATACTAATATAAATACATTTTGAATGAGATAAAGGAGGTGGTAGCGGAAAGGCACCCTGAAAAGTTCACAATATTATTGAGTAAATTCAGGGACCTTCATAGCTCATCTCGTTTATTACAATAATAATACATAACAACAATTCATAACATCAAAATCCACCACATATATTGGGGGCTCGTCCGGGATTTGAAACCTCTCCTACCACTTATATTGGGGTCTCGCTCCTGGGGATTGAATTCTCATAACACCAGTTATATTGGGTAGTTTGCTTCTGGGATTTTAAATTCTTAAAATATTATCAATTATATTAGGAATCTCAGATAGGATAAAATTAAAAGCATTCCTTTTGGAGAAATTAAATAGTAGTTGAGCTATCAGTGCCTGTGGTTGTTCTTGGTTATCATTAGTAATTGTTAGCCATAATTAGAGATTTGGATAGTTAGAAATTTTGACTAGTTACATAGTACAAATGGCTGATCTGGCAAAGTTTCGATCTGCTGCTGTGCAGACTGCGAAAGAAATGAACATGGAGGGTCAGGCTTTGATCCAATATGTAACTTCAGAATGCGACAAGTATATTGAAAGGAAGATAGTAAGATAGCTGAAGAGAAGAGGTTACAAATTGAGGCTGACAAAGAAATTAAGAGGTTGCAGATCGAGGCTGACAAGGAGGCTAGGGCATTGGAGGCAGATAGGGAGGCAGAGATAAAAAGGCTCCAATTAGAAGGAAAAAAAAGCTGAAAGAGAAGCAGAAGAAAAAAGATTGACTGCTGAAAGAGAAAGAGAAGAAAAAAGGCAGAGAGGGAAGCAGAAGATAGAAGATTGCAGAGGGAGCACGAGTTACGACTAAGGGAGTTGGAAATTCAAGGCCATGCTCCTGAAAATGGTGCCAGCCCCTTTGCCTCAGATGCCACTGCTAGTCAGGGAGTCTCAACCTCAGCAATGGGTTTTCATTTAGACCATTTTGTTGAGAAAGAAGATGACATTGAAGGGTATTTAAGTAGATTTGAGCTTTTAGCTACTACATATGGGTTAGAGAGAGAGAGAGAGGTGGAGCCTCAAGTTATCTCAGGGACTCAGGGGTACAGCTTATGAAGTTTTTGCCAAGATGAGCAGAGATGACCAGGACAATTATGACATGCTAAAGCAGGCTCTTTTATTAAGATACGAAAAGAACGGAGAATTTTATAGAAAAAAATTTAGGAATGCCAAACTACTGTCGGGTGAGACTTATCACCAGTTCTCTGCACGGTTAGAGACCTACTTGGAGAAATGGACTGCTCTGGGGAAAACCCAAGATCTTAAGGAGATGATCCTTATTGAGCAGCTAAGAGAGTCCATGGCTCCAGACCTGAGAAAGTTTCTCATGGAACAAGGTGCAGAGAGGCTGGGTGAGTTACTCAATGTCGCTGAAAGGTATCAGGCAGCCCAGGCAGAGGTAGTTGGTAATAAAAAGAAACAGGTAGACAATTTTAAGGCACCTCAAAACTTTAATAAGTTTGACCATAGAGACCAGAACAAAGGTAAGCACCAGTTTGATAGGCCACGCAATGACTATAATAATAAAACCTCACAATTCAATGAAAGGAAATATAATGACAGAAAACCCTTTAACCAAGGAAAGAAGTATTGTAAAAATTGTCGGATGGACAACCATAACACTGAAAATTGTAGAAAGAAAACTCCTACTTTCGCTGCAATGAAAATAGGGAGAAAGGGAGTAAAGGTCAACCCTACTAAACAACAGGAACCTTACCATCCCCCAGTGTGTGAAGATGTAACATGCAATGGTGTCACTATAAGGTGTTTATATGATACTGGATTAGATTATGATTCAGTTGTGAGTTCTCACCTGGTGCAGGCAGATCAATACACCACATAAACAGAGGAGATTCAAACTGCAACCAAGGACGTAGCGACCATGACACTTTCCGTCGCCCGGATAAATGTGAAAACGCGATATGTGGAAGGAATCATAAAAGCAGCAGTGATAAATGAACCAATCTACCCTCTGATATTGGGGTGTAGATATGTCTTCTTGGGGAATCCCAAGAGACCTGTGACCCTAGCAACAGTGCAGACCAGATCACAGTCTAAAAAGGAGGAAGATAATCCGATAAATACCCATCCAGATGAGATGAGGAAGGCACAGGCGGAGGATAAGACCCTCAAGCCTTGTTGTAAGAAATTGCCCAAATGTCATACACCTCCAGGCAAGGGAGATTTCTATATGAAGAACAAATTGATATATAGGAAGGCTGGAAATGGATCCAATGGTCACGGACAACTGGTCCTTCCAAATTCATATAGGACTAAAGTGTTGGAACTAGGGCATGCGATTCCCTTCAGTGGTCATATGGGGATCAGCGCAACAGGACAGCGTATAGCTTGTCACTATTTCTGGCCAGGAATAACTGAAGACATAAAGAGATATGTAAAATCCTGTCCAGAGTGCCAACGGGTAGCTCAAAAGCATTGGACTGCTCCAGTAACTCCAGGGGAAATGCGCATAGTGGGAACCCCCTTTGAAAGAGTTGCCGTGGACATTGTGGGACCTCTCACTCGGACAAAGAGGAGGAACAGTTACATTCTGACTTTGGTGGACACTTGTTCTATGTGGGGAGAGGCGGTAGCCCTGTCATCAATTGATTCGAAGCATGTGGCAGAGGCATTACTCACAATCTTCACCAGGTTAGGCTTTCCCAACCAAATCTTGACCGATAATGGCTCTCAGTTCAAGGGGAAACTAACAGAAGAAGTATTCAGGATCTTTCAAGCCAAACACTTTCATTGTAGCCCGTATCATCCTCAAGGAAATGGCCAAGTGGAAAGATTTAACGGGACTCTCATGTCGATCCTGAGGAAGTTGGCACATGAAAAACCAGATACATGGGATCAGTACCTTCCCGCCGCCTTGTTTGCCTATCGGGAGGTACCCCATAGTTCAACCGGTATGGCCCCGGCAACATTGTTATTTGGAAGGCCAATAAAAGATCCCTTGGAAGCCTTGTTAAGGACATGGACCGATGAAAAGGCAGAAGAAAATATTACCTCATCATATCAATATGTGAACGAGCTGACCACTCGTCTTAAAACTGGCTGGAAACTTGCCAATGAAAATTTGAGACAAGCCAGGAAAAAGCATGCTGCCTATTACAATAAGAAAGCGAAGGATCGAGAATTAGCTGTGGGAGAGAAGGTGCTCCTTCTACTGCCCGGCAGCCAGAATAAATTGCAAATTGGATGGCAAGGTCCATATACAGTTCTAGAGAAGGTGTCTAGAACAAATTATAAGATAGATAAGAAAGGGAAAGAGAAAATCTATCATGTGAATCTCCTGAAGAAATATCTAGACAGAGAAAACCAGGAAGAGACACACCTACTGACCTTGTCTGTTGCAATGCAGATGAAAAAGGAACCACTCACTTCTCATGAATATCCTTTACATCCCTGTGAGACCGCTGCACAGGTCAAAATCAGCACACACTTAACGGAAAATCAGAGGGAGAGGGTTCAACAGGTTCTGAATAATCATACAGATGTGTTAACGGACCGTCCGGGGCATACAAATTTATTGGAGTATGATATGAAACTCATAGACCCAACACCAATCTGTATGAAAGCCTATTCGATTCCGTTCGCTAAGGAAAAAGCTTTAAGGGAGGAGATAGATTATCTGTTGAGAGAAGGGATTATCTCGCACAGTGAATCTCCCTACAGTTTCAGTGTGGTTCTGTTAAGAAAACCCTCTGGAGAACACCGGCTGTGTATAGATTACAGGAAACTGAATGCTGTCACAGAAGGTCAGGTGGATCCATTACCTGATACAAATCAGCTGTTTGCCAGGCTGAATAGAGCTAAATATTTCTCTAAAGTGGATCTGAGCAAAGGCTACTATCAGATTCCAGTAAAGCCGGAAGTAAAACCTTATTTAGCCTTTAGCACCTCGGAAGGACATTATGAATTTAATATGTTGCCATTCGGGTAGAAAAATGCACCGAGCGTGTTTTCGAGGATGATGAGAAAGTTACTGGATCCCCTGAAGAATCCATGCATCACCAACTTCATGGATGATATTCTCATAGCAACAGAAACATTTGAGGAACACATTAACTCTCTGAATATGTTGTTTGATCGACTGAGAGAGACCAATTTGACAGCTAGACCGACGAAATGCTGTGTTGGATGTAAAGAGCTGGAATTCTTGGGCCACACAGTACATCAGGGAAACATGACCCCTGACCCCAAACACCTGG
Organism: Oreohelix idahoensis; assembly: GCA_024509875.1. Taxonomy (NCBI): domain Eukaryota; kingdom Metazoa; phylum Mollusca; class Gastropoda; order Stylommatophora; family Oreohelicidae; genus Oreohelix; species Oreohelix idahoensis. The sequence goes on along the minus strand of JAMPIV010018572.1, from coordinate 121,746 downwards.
AGAAGTTAAGAAAAGCACCAAGACCACAAACAAAAAAGAATGTGCGATCTTTTGTCTCATTATGTGGGTTTTACCAAAAGTATATTAAAAACGTTAACTCCATATGTGCTCCATTGACTGATTTAACGCGCAAAGGAAATCCTGATAGAATTATTTGGACAGCGCAATGTGAATTAGCATACCAAGAATTGAAAGAAAAGCTCACAAGCAGGCCTATTTTGAAATTACCTGACTTGAGTCAAGAATTCATTCTGAGAACGGATGCTAGTAATATCGGTTTGGGTGCAACTCTATTACAACGGTCAAATTTACTTGATGGGGAATTAACCCCAGTAGCTTATGCTAGCCGTATGTTGAACACAGCAGAACAAAAATATTCAACAAGTGAAAAAGAATGTCTGGCAGTTATATGGGGTATAAAAAAGTTCCAGATGTATCTTTATGGAAAATCATTTAAGATCCAGACAGATCATAAACCACTCGTGTGTCTGTCACAAGCAAGGCATGAAAATGCTAGATTATTATGCTGGTCTTTGCTCTTACAGCCATTCCAGTTTACCATAGAGTACATTCCCGGAAAAAACTAATGTGGGAGCTGATTTTTTAAGCAGACATCCGTATGACGAACATCAGAGTAGTCACCAGGCATAGATAGTAAATTCATCTATGTGTATTTGGAAATAGGAACTGACATATGATTGTCTGTTCTAAAGGGGGGACATGTGTAGTGAATTTCTAAATACAATAGCTAAATTAGTATATAACAATATAGGGCATAAAGGCAAAGATAAGAAAGTACAAAAGAATTTTCTGCTAGAACGGTTAGTGTCGCTTACGCCTTCAGATTATTATTTGCTAACGAATAGCCGAACAAAACGGTACCCTATTTTTAAAATTCGTCCTTGACATAAACACCCACTTTTTCCTAGTTCTAAGAAACATTTCCCAAAAATGCATTGTGGAACGAGGAGGGGCAAGGATAGATGAAAATGCTAATTCGTTTCGCATTGATTTCAAACTAAAAGCCAACACTAGCACAGTGGCAAGCCTTGCTTTAGGGGTTTCCCCAAATACAATGAAAAAAGTTAGAATTGTGGACACCTCGGTCATGTAAACATGTTAAGCTCTTATTGTGAATGACCTAAGCTCTCGTATTTAGCTTGAAAGTACATGAGAAAAGAATTGAACAGGAGGTAGTTTTAAATAACCAACTAACATGGAAACAATTATGGAATTTTGAACCAAACCACATAGCCCCTTAAAAATTGTATATTCGTGTACCTGAAGACTTGCTGACCAAGAATATGTTATTAGTTATATAAATAGTCCCTTAATTAATTAAATATTGATAAAACAATACATAGAGATCAGAGATACTGTCAGGTCAAGTCATATCTGCTTAGATTGGATCGCATATTTTTTGGGGAAAAAGTAGGTGACAGATAGGCTAGGATGGTACAGTGAATCTGATTGGGGGGCATTTGAAGGGAGACTAAATATTATTGGCTGACCTTTGAATAAACATAAATAGCCTAAGTAACGTAGGAAAAGTTTGAATGATATTTTTTGAAAGACTGTTTACCCTTGTAAAATTAAAAGTGATTGGCTAACTGAATCGATATTGTCAGAATAAGCGTTAAGGGGACGCCATTTTCTAAGAAAAATTTCAACAGTGATAGATGAGAGCAGGCTGTGATTTAAAATACAAGTTATAAGCAGCCTGGGCAATACAACAGATCGAAACTGTGACAGTCATCGTCTCTGTGTGTATTTCATTGAACATTGTGGTAAGCTTGACATTTATTAACCTGTATTTTATATAAAAATTGAATATGAAATAATAAAATATGTCTGGACATGAGTGGGTCTATAGCAAACATGAGGCAAAGCCTAAAGATTGATCCACCATGTGATAGACTGTCAGAGAGGTGTAAAACTACAAGAATAGGTATGATTGTCATAAAGGAGCATAACACCTATCCTATTATATGGAAGAGATTACAGCTGGAATTGCAGTGGCGTTGTAACTATTAGGGAAAGGAATACTGGTGTACATTGTCACATCAAAAGAAAATGGTGGCATAGGTTTGCATAAGGATATGATCCTTTTGTTTGTTTGTAATGTACATGTCCTTAACTGTGGACTATTAGTGTATGCTAGATATTACGAAGGATGCATACCTTCACATTTCAGAGGTCCTGGGTACTGACGTTAATGTGGTACCAAACGCTTGAAAATTGATTGATTCAAGACTCTGCCTGTTTACTGAGAGCCCATGCTAGTGACCATTGTCTATCAAACAGGGAACAGATTGTCAGGCGAGCAGAGGAAAGGCTCTATATTCTACGGCCAAGATAAGTTCTCGTTCGGCACCTGAGAGCTCAACTACAGAACTTTAAAAGAAAGATCTAATAACAGTGATAAAACTGGGACAAATATTTAATAGTTCCACAAGTGACAAAATAGAAACAAACATTTCCAGAAGGACATGATTAAAACAACAACCTAGTATTACCACCAGTATTACCTTAAAGTAGGAGAACACTACATAAATATATTCGATTAATAATTTTATATATGGACAGAAGATCTATTGTGCTATTTGACTGATGTAATTGATTATTATAATTTCACTTTTAAATTGTCAGTCCTGATTACAAATAAATTTGAATCAGGATAATAAAACTGTAAAAATCTTATTTACACAAAATTCAACCACAGTCTTAAATAAGATAGCCTTTTAGAGTGTCGTTTGTATGTTATTGTGGTAGTACTGTGTGCTGTTGTGAATAATAAACTATTTGTTTGTATGTTTGTTGATTATTGTGCAATCACACTCTACATTCATAACCCTAGACACAACATGAAGTCATTTAATATACTAATATAAATACATTTTGAATGAGATAAAGGAGGTGGTAGCGGAAAGGCACCCTGAAAAGTTCACAATATTATTGAGTAAATTCAGGGACCTTCATAGCTAATCTCATTTATTACAATAATAATACATAACAACAATTCATAACATCAAAATCCACCACAACCTCCTATTTTTTTCTTCACCCTTATCCGAGAAGGTTAGGCGTCCAATCTCACTACCCAGGAGACCAGGGGAGAGTATGACATCAGTAGGACAACTAGTTCTGAAAAAAATTTCCATAAATTATATTCCCGCTACTGGGATTCGAACCCAGTACCTTAAGAATTCGAGGCGGATGCCATACCTCTTAGCCACTCCATCCCTTAATAGTAATATGAAAGTACTTACTGCTAAAGATATACTTGCATGCGTGAATGGGGGGTGGGGGGGTGGGGGGCTAATGGTAGGATCCGCCAGATATGTTAAGTACGCCCCTGATCTACGTGGTTATGTTGTGTTGATTATACTATATCATTACATGTCAATGCATTATATGGGGAATACAGATTCTGGTATGCATGTGTATATATATGTATGTATGTTTAGGACATATACATACAAACTGTGTGAGTGGATTAATGTCTTTGGGACTGAGGACATTTGAAGCCAGCTTATTATAAAAATATATTAGCACCGGTGTAATCATAGGGTCGTACAGGATATGGAAGTATCGATGTCAAATACACACGTTCTTCGCACAGGTTTTAATGATAATCTTCTATACAGTATATGTGCGTTGTATGTCAGTATATGTGCGTTGTATGTCAGTATGTATGCGTTGTATGTCAGTATATGTGCGTTGTATGTCAGTATATGTGCGTTGTATGTCAGTATATGTGCGTTGTATGTCAGTATATGTGCGTTGCATGTCAGTATATGTGCGTTGTATTTAATATATTAGACCACTGTATGTCAGTATATGTGCGTTGTATGTCAGTATATGTGCGTTGTATTTAATATATTAGACCACTGTATGTCAGTATATGTGCGTTGTATTTAATATATTAGACCACTGTATGTCAGCATATGATCTTAAAACAGTCGATGTAAAAGAAATACACCCATACTGAACTAACTGAGACGTCTTATGGAACACCCAACAGCGCCACATTTTTTTGTGAGAGTACGGAAAAGGTCAATGTCAAGCACTTAAGGGACGACGAGGGGTTCACTTCACTGAATACAACAAGTGTGACCCTTGACCTTTACTGGAATGTTCTCTAGAAAACAAAAGAGTAGCCAACACCGTACTTGTCGACATCTCCGATGGTTCAAACCAACCAAATACAATTATATCAACATCTTTTATAGTTTAAACATAAGCCACAAAATCATACCCCTTAAATAATAAATTAAGCCACGTAATACAAAATAATGCCAAATCATGATAAAGAATACAAAATTATATTTTTAAGCAGGCCATATAATACAACATATAAACAAATCAAGATAAAATAATTAGAAAGAAAACAAAACCCAGAGCCTATAAACAGCAAATAAATAAATTTATTTTATTTGCATGCATCGGGTTGTCTTTCTTGATTTATTTAAATGATTATACAATAACAAAGCTACCCTCTGTTTTGTCCTGTTCTCAACCTTCTATCATTGACTAGACACAGTGTGAAGGTCTTTGTGTAATCTGACCTATACCGTTAAATAGGAGAACAGTGTTAAGGTCTTTGTCTGTGTAATCTGACCTATACCGTTAAATAGGACATTTGATATCAGTGCTCAGCAGTCTCAGCTTCTACTCCGCTTACGTAGTCTCACCTCCAGCTACTTTCCTGCCTTCCCCATTATACGCATTATTATCCATACCCTCAACCGGCAATTGTATGATTTTTTATCCGCCCAGAAAAAGGACAAACTTTCTCGCCTCTGTCCTACCCCTGAGACTGTCCCTGCCTCCTCTACTCCATCTCGTTCCCAGGTTGTTTGTATTCCCTCTGATCTTGCCCTCTCTGAGGGAGAGCTTTCAGTCCTCAGCAAGGGCTTGCACTTTGTCCCTCTCCAACCATCCTCTCATCAGTACAATCTCCTCCAAGATGTCCATCGGTTTCATCGCCGTCTGCGACTTCAGCTCCATTTCCGCAACAGTGATGGTCCTCAGAGATCGCAGGCTGAATCAGATGATGCCTTTGCACGCTTTGCTCCTCCCAAGAATAAACATTTTACACCCTCTCCTGGGGCTTCCCACGCTCTGGATTTATATATTCAGAATACCCTCCACGACATTCAGCAGCTCCAACCTCAACGCCTGCGTTATTCAAACCTTTCTTCTGATGAGTCTCATGCCCTTACTAAGCTCCGCCGCAGAGATGACATTGTTATCAAACCGGCTGACAAAGGAGGTGCCATTGTGGTATGGCGCAAGGACCTGTACCTCCAAGAAGGTAATAAGCAGCTCACCAACAGCTCCTTCTACCAGCGCCGTGACAATGATGCGACAGTCCTCAACAATCGTCTGGTCCATGACACCATCAAAAGTCTTATCGCCAACAAGTCCTTACCTTCTAGCGCTTCTCATCTCCGTATTGACAATAGTGGTCTGGGTAAGCCTGTGTTTTATATGCTTCCCAAAATTCATAAACCCTCCAACCCTGGGAGACCCATTGTCTCTGCGTGTGCCTGCCCTACCGAACGTATATCAGACTTCCTCGACGGCATCTTCCAGCCTATTGTAGAGCAGCTTCCTTCCTTCTTAAAGGACACAAACCATGCTCTTACTACTTTTTCCTCTATTCAGCTTTCTCCAGACCGTACCTACCGTTTATTTCTGTTAGATGTTTGCTCACTTTACACTTCCATTCCTCACTCTGATGGTCTCCGAGCTCTCCGGTTTTTCCTGGACCAGCGCACGCACCCCTCTATCGCTACAGAGACTCTCCTGCGCCTTGCAGAACTGGTCCTTCGACTCAATTCCTTTGAGTTCAATGGACAGTTCTTTGACCAAATAAGTGGAGTTGCCATGGGCACCAAGATGGGTCCCAGTTATGCCTGCCTCTTCATGGGCTACCTGGAGTATCAGGTGTGGCAGCAGTATCCTGGACCTTTTCCATTGATGTATCATAGATACATCGATGATGGCATAGGTCTCACCGATATGCCAGAGGTTGACCTATCTAGGTTCATTAATTTCATTAACAACTTCCACCCTGCGATCCAATTCACCTCTCACATCTTTACTGTCTCTGTTAATTTCCTTGACATTGTTGTCACTATCACTCCGCCCCACCTCACCACTTCGGTGTACTACAAACCCACCGATGCACACAGTTACCTCCTTTATACTTCCTCTCATCCTCCGGCTTGTCGGGACTCCTTGCCTTTCTCACAACTTCTCCGCCTCCGTCGGTTATGCCAAGATGATGACAACTTTCTATGCCGAGCACAAGAAATGTTGGACTTCTTCCGTAACAGACAGTATCCAGAAGATGTTCTTACCTCTGCCTTAGAACGTGTTCTCCCTATCTCACGTGTAGAGGCCCTCAAACCCCGCCAAAAAAACCTCCTCTGATAGAGTCAAGTTAATAATGACCTATCACCCTCACAGCACTGCTGTCAAAAGGATCCTGTTTCGCCACCTACCTCTCCTCCAAGCTGACCCAGTGGCGCGGGAAGCATTTAGTGAGCCACCCTTGCTGGCATATAGACGGGACAAAAATTTGAGGGACCTCCTAGTCCACAGCCGTCTGAAAACCGTCAACGATGGAAACTTTGGAACCAAGCCATGTAACCGTACACGATGTAAGACATGTCAGTATGTAATCGAAACACGTTCAGTCTCGTTCCCTAACGCCAAGTTCACCATCACCCATGGCTTCACATGTGAGTCACGCAACGTCATTTATGCTATTATATGCAAACGTTGCACCATTACGTACATCGGCCAAACGGGCACACGACTGGGCGACCGATTCTGCAGACACCTCTATGACATCTCTCAGTTTAATTCCACACCTGTGGCCATCCACTTCAATGGCCCTGACCACCACGGTGCCACTGACATCCAGGTGACAGCCATCAGATACTGTTCCTCGGACGCCAACAGTCGGTTTCGCCAGGAACAACGCCTCATCCATCTTATGGGTTGCCTCAAACCACACGGTTTGAATACCCAACATTCTTTTGTCTGAGACGCCTTTCTCTATCGAGTCCCTGTTGTATTATGACTTTCTACTTTGATGCGATCACCCTTTTTTTTTTTTTTTTTTTTTAAAATTACCCTTTTTTTATTTTTTTTTTTATTTATTTATTTATTTATTTGTTATTTATTTTTTTTTTTTAAATTTGTTTATTTATTTTATATAAAAATTTTTCTTTTTTTTTGAATTTTTTTTTCCTTTATTATTTTTTATTTTATTTATTTCTTTATTTAGTTTTTATTTATTTGTTTTAAATTTATTTATTATTATTATTTATTTATTTATATTTTATTTATTTATTTTATTTTATTTATTATTTATTGATTACTTTTTTCTCACTCTTTTCCAGTCCTTGTTTTTATTATTTCTTATCTTTATGTACTGTCAACTTCCTCTTTCCGGTTTAGTGGCAGCCATCCTGCTTTGCTTCACATGTGACTGGACTTAATATTAAGGGAGTTTTTTTCTCTTATTTTTATAGTTTCATGTTCTCTACTTAATTCTCATTTTCTTTCCCTCCTGTCTCTTGTTTGTCTGTCCCTGACGAAGGCCTTGTGGCCGCAACGTAGGTTTTTCTTGTCCTTCTCCTTGTAAGACGTTTTACTATTTGTGTGGGTGTGTGTTTTTTTTTTTTTGTTTTTTTTTAATTTAATTTTTTTTTCAACTGTTTTACCCCGTCTTACGGCAGTTCTCCTCATATACTTAAATAGGAGAACAGTGTTAAGGTCTTTGTCTGTGTAATCTGACCTATACCGTTAAATAGGAGAACAGTGTTAAGGTCTTTGTCTGTGTAATCTGACCTATACCGTTAAATAGGAGAACAGTGTTAAGGTCTTTGTCTTGTGTAATCTGACCTATACCCTTAAATAGGAGAACAGTGTTAAGGTCTTTGTCTTGTGTAATCAGTGTACCGTAAGGTCTTTGTCTTGTGTAATCTGACCTATACCCTTAAATAGGAGAACAGTGTTAAGGTCTTTGTCTTGTGTAATCTGACCTAACCGTTAAATAGGAGAACAGTGTTAAGGTCTTTGTCTTGTGTAATCTGACCTATACCGTTAAATAGGACAACTGCAGCAGTGATTCCGCCTATTATTAGTCTGGATTGTTCGTAAGTTCATATCCGGAGTTACTTGGGGAGGTCGTGCTAATGACTCCTGTCCACGAAGCACTATTTCTGTGGTGCCTTGTTGGCAGGGTGGATAGCAAAGATTCACTCCCTTAGCGAGGCGGTGTTGTCGTTCGGATGGTTTTGGATTCGAGTCTCCGGTAAGGCTATAACTTCTGTTGTTTTTTTTCTTATGTCTAGTTTTCTATTTCCTTTTTTCGGCTGCCTCTTGTCTTGATGGTACATTCTGACAGACTCTTCCCTGTCCATCTCTTGTCTTGATGGTACATTCTGGCAGACTCTTCCCTGTCCATCTCTTGTCTTGATGGTACATTCTGACAGACTCTTCCCTGTCCATCTCTTGTCTTGATGGTACATTCTGGCAGACTCTTCCCTGTCCACCTCTTGTCTTGATGGTACATTCTGACAGACTCTTCCCTGTCCACCTCTTGTCTTGATGGTACATTCTGGCAGACTCTTCCCTGTCCGTCTCTTGATGTAATCTTCCTACTTATAGCGCTGTCTTTCTCTTGCACGTTTGTCTTAACTCTTTCTTCCATTATGTTCAGTGTAGTATAAGAGGTTGGGGGAAAGGGGGGGGGGTGTCTCTGAAGAGACACGGAAAGAATAGGACTAGTGACCGCTCATGCAGGACGCACTAGGCGACTCATATGAGGTTGTGCATGGAACTAGTAACCTCATCATGTCAAAGAAATGGTCACACAAAGCACCTCTACAAGATCACGTGACTACTCGGTCCAGGCTTCATGTCAGACGACCAGCTACAGCGGTGGGCCACTGCTAAGTAAGGCGTACATAAATTATGATAATGATTATATTTTTATATGATTAAAAATTGTATGCCTAACTTTGATCTCATCCACCCATTCTAGTTACATTCGTAGCTTTGACACTTACAAGAGATGGAGACAATTTACATTTGTAATCATGGATGGGAGACTTTTGTTTTTAAAGATGGAGAGATAACAGTTCGTTTTTGTGTTGTGGTGGAGATGAATGGGGTGAGAGCTACGTTTTGTATGATAATAAGATCGATAAAATCAGTGACCAGAATATTTCTGAACTCTCAGCTTGCTACAAACCATATATAAATATTTCGGAACTCTCAGCACAAACCATACTTGTATATAAATATTTCTGAACTCTCAGCACAAACCATATATAAATATTTATAAACTATCAGCACAAACCATAGGATATATAAATATTTTTGAACTCTCAGCACAAACCATATATAAATATTTATAAACTCTCAGCACAAACCATATATAAATATTTCTGAACTCTCAGCACAAACCATATATAAATATTTCTAAACTCTCACCACAAACCATATATAAATATTTCAGAACTCTCAGCACAACCCATATATAAATATTTCTGAACTCTCAGCACAACCCATATATAAATATTTATATGCTGTTGTAGTGGTGGTCTTTGTGGCAATTTGCTTTATATCATTGGGTTATCAGACCACATATTTATATCATTGGGTTATCAGACCACATATTTATATCACTGGGTTATCAGACCACATATTTATATCACTGGACTATCAGACCACATATTTATATCACTGGGTTATCAGACCACATATTTATATCACTGGGTTATCAGACCACATATTTATATCACTGGGTTATCAGACCACGTATTTATATCACTGGGTTATCAGATCACATATTTATGTCACTGGGTTATCAGGCCACATATTTATATCACTGGTTTATCAGACCACATATTTATATCACTGGGTTATCAGACCACATATTTATATCACTGGGTTATCAGACCACATATTTATATCACTGGGTTATCAGACCACATATTTATATCACTGGGTTATCAGACCACATATTTATATCACTGGGTTATCAGACCACATATTTATATCACTGGGTTATCAGACCACATATTTATATCACTGGGTTATCAGACCACATATTTATATCACTGGGTTATCAGACCACATATTTATATCACTGGGTTATCAGACCACATATTAATTGCCTTTTACGACATGCCTGAGTGTCCATCAGTCCTATTCTAGCTATGTCTCCTCACAGATCGCCAGGCTGCCGTGAATATAAACAAATATTTGTGTAACAATATATCATAATGAGAATATTACACAATATTATTATTATTATTATTATTCTTGGTTACGTATTAAAAACAATGAAACACCGATTTAACTTGGTGCTTGGGGGAACACAAGTAGACGACAAAGCTACCTCCATCGTTATCAAATCTTTCTCTCTTATCAAAAATTGTTAGACACCTGTGTTACATTTACTCGCCCTATTGACTCAAGTAAAATCTGACCTAGATATTTAAATAACCGCTCCCTGACGGCTCTGTTGTATTTACTAATGCTACGCGTCTTGCACGTGCTCACATAACGTTATCACGTGGTCTGTGACATCCATTCTAATTTTTTATTATGTTGTCATCTTCTTTTGAGTGACTATCTTCAGTTGTCTCCTCTACGTTTATTCTCCGGCCTTTCTATTTCTCGTACCTTAGAGATTACGTCAATGTGTACCATTATAGCACGTATGACTGCTAGTGTAGTAAGCCATGCGGTCACATTTCTATTTCTCATACCTTAGAGATTTCCTCAATGTGTACCGGGCCCTGAAGGGGAGTAAGGTCAATATAAACGTTGCCATATTGCAGATACTGCCGAAGGAGAGTTAAGTGTTAGAGATCTGAGTATACTATGTCTCAGCTTTACGAGGTGGTGTAACCCACCTCATCATCTATTGTTGCCTCGTGTGACCTACCTAATAAGTCACAATAGTATTATTCTGTACTCCTCATCTGAGCGTTCGATAGGCAGACGTTGCAGTCTACCCAGTTGTAAATGGGAACCTGACTACTGTTGAGTTAGGGAAGGCAAAGGCAGTGAGGAAGGGAACTGGTTACCCTACCTCTGGAAGGTGGAGCTATTATAATAAAGTCTCCAACCCTTTACTCCCCTACGGCAGTATCTAGTATCTAGTATCTACTATAGAACTGGCTTTACTTGTCATCAACCAGATAGAAGAATAAGAAAAGATGTCAATGTATTATCAGCATCACGTGACAGCGCCAACAAATCAGATTTGAAAGTGACATCATTCAAGAAATGGGTCATACACTTAACAATAAACTGGTAGCTGGGCCACATCAGCTGATGGTCAAGGCCGTGAGCAACAAAGACAAGAATGCACTGGACATACATCCAACAACCTGGTGGTGATGCTCCCTACACCGTCACCTCAGACTGGGAGACAAGAAGCTCTCACAACCAGCAGAAGAGAGAAGAACATGCCGAACAGAACACGAGGAAAAAAAGCAGCTGAGGACTATCACGTCAGGGGAGTATTCCTTTAGTCAGTCACGACCTGATGGAGGCTACAACAACTACTATTACTTTAATACAAGCATAAGTCACAACTGATGGAGGCTACAACAACTACTACTACTTTAATACAAGCATAAGTCACGACTGATAGAGAATACAACAACTACTACTACTTTAATACAAGCATAAGTCACAACTGATAGAGACTACAACAACTACTACTACTTTAATACAAGCATAAGTCACGACTGATGGAGGCTACAACAACTACTACTACTTTAATACAAGCATAAGTCACGACCTGATGGAGGCTACAACAACTACTACTACTTTAATACAAGCATAAGTCACGACCTGATGGAGGCTACAACAACTACTACTACTTTAATACAAGCATAAGTCACGACCTGATGGAGGCTACAACAACTACTACTACTTTAATACAAGCATAATTCACGACTGATAGAGACTACAACAACTACTACTACATTAATACAAGCATAAGTCACGACCTGATGGAGGCTACAACAACTACTACTACTTTAATACAAGCATAGGTCACGACCTGATGGAGGCTACAACAACTACTACTACTTTAATACAAGCATAAGTCACGACCTGATGGAGGCTACAACAACTACTACTACTTTAATACAAGCATAAGTCACGACCTGATGGAGGCTACAACAACTACTACTACTTTAATACAAGCATAATTCACGACTGATGGAGGCTACAACTACTACTACTTTAATACAAGTATAAGTCACGACCTGATGGAGGCTACAACAACTACTACTACTTTAATACAAGCATAATTCACGACTGATGGAGGCTACAACTACTACTACTTTAATACAAGTATAAGTCACGACCTGATGGAGGCTACAACAACTACTACTACTTTAATACAAGCATAAGTCACGACTGATAAAGGCTACAACAACTACTACTACTTTAATACAAGCATAAGTCACGACTGATGGAGGCTACAACTACTACTACTTTAATACAAGCATAAGTCACGACCTGATGGTGGCTACAACTACTTCTTCTTCTTCTTCTTCTTCCGTCCTTAGCCACCGACCGTCAAAGATGGTGGCCGTAGTGGCTACTTTAAAGCCACGTTTCCTGCCTATGGCGTCTTTAGGGCAACGGCAAATAATCCATTTGCTTTGCCATTTAATCAAGCATACTGGCAAACGACTGATCAGGTTGGTTTTCTTTACTGCTACTTTACTTTAATACAAGCATAAGTCACGACCTGATGGAGGCTACAACAACTACTACTACTTTAATACAAGCATAAGTCACGACCTGATGGAGGCTACAACTACTACTACTACTTTAATACAAGCATAAGTCACGACCTGATGGAGGCTACAACTACTACTACTTTAATACAAGTCACGACCTGATGGAGGCTACAACTACTACTACTACTTTAATACAAGCATACGTCACGACCTGATGGAGGCTACAACAACTACTACTACTACTTTAATACAAGCATAAGTCACGACCTGATGGAGGCTACAACTACTACTACTTTAATACAAGCATAAGTCCCGACTGATGGAGGCTACAACTACTACTACTACTTTAATACAAGCATAAGTCACGACTGATGACAACTGATGGACCTGATGGCTACAACAACTACTACTACTTTAATACAAGCATAAGTCACGACTGATGGAGGCTACAACTACTACTACTTTAATACAAGCATAAGTCACGACTGATGGAGGCTACAACTACTACTACTTTAATACAAGCATAAGTCACGACTGATGGAGGCTACAACTACTACTACTACTTTAATACAAGCATAAGTCACGACTGATGGTGGCTACAACTACTACTACTACTTTAATACAAGCATAAGTCACGACTGATGGAGGCTACAACTACTACTACTTTAATACAAGCATAAGTCACGACTGATGGAGGCTACAACTACTACTACTACTTTAATACAAGCATAAGTCACGACTGATGGAGGCTACAACTACTACTACTACTTTAATACAAGCATAAGTCACGACTGATGGAGGCTACAACTACTACTACTACTTTAATACAAGCATAAGTCACGACTGATGGAGGCTACAACTACTACTACTACTTTAATACAAGCATAAGTCACGACTGATGGAGGCTACAACTACTACTACTTTAATACAAGCATAAGTCACGACTGATGGAGGCTACAACTACTACTACTTTAATACAAGCATAAGTCACGACTGATGGAGGCTACAACTACTACTACTTTAATACAAGCATAAGTCACGACCTGATGGAGGCTACAACTACTACTGCTACTTTAATACAAGCATAAGTCACGACTGATGGTGGCTACAACTACTACTACTTTAATACAAGCATAAGTCACGACCTGATGGAGGCTACAACTACTACTACTTTAATACAAGCATAAGTCACGACCTGATGGAGGCTACAACTACTACTGCTACTTTAATACAAGCATAAGTCACGACTGATGGTGGCTACAACTACTACTACTTTAATACAAGCATAAGTCACGACTGATGGAGGCTACAACTACTACTACTACTTTAATACAAGCATAAGTCACGACTGATGGAGGCTACAACTACTACTACTTTAATACAAGCATAAGTCACGACTGATGGAGGCTACAACTACTACTACTTTAATACAAGCATAAGTCACGACTGATGGAGGCTACAACTACTACTTTAATACAAGCATAAGTCACGACTGATGGAGGCTACAACTACTACTGCTACTTTAATACAAGCATAAGTCACGACTGATGGTGGCTACAACTACTACTACTTTAATACAAGCATAAGTCACGACTGATGGAGGCTACAACTACTACTACTTTAATACAAGCATAAGTCACGACCTGATGGAGGCTACAACTACTACTGCTACTTTAATACAAGCATAAGTCACGACTGATGGTGGCTACAACTACTACTACTTTAATACAAGCATAAGTCACGACCTGATGGAGGCTACAACTACTACTGCTACTTTAATACAAGCATAAGTCACGACCTGATGGAGGCTACAACTACTACTACTTTAATACAAGCATAAGTCACGACCTGATGGAGGCTACAACTACTACTACTACTTTAATACAAGCATAAGTCACGACTGATGGAGGCTACAACTACTACTACTTTAATACAAGCATAAGTCACGACCTGATGGAGGCTACAACTACTACTACTACTTTAATACAAGCATAAGTCACGACTGATGGTGGCTACAACAACTACTACTTTAATACAAGCATAAGTCACGACCTGATGGAGGCTACAACTACTACTACTTTAATACAAGCATAAGTCACGACCTGATGGAGGCTACAACTACTACTACTTTAATACAAGCATAAGTCACGACCTGATGGAGGCTACAACTACTACTACTACTTTAATACAAGCATAAGTCACGACTGATGGTGGCTACAACTACTACTACTACTTTAATACAAGCATAAGTCACGACCTGATGGAGGCTACAACTACTACTACTTTAATACAAGCATAAGTCACGACCTGATGGAGGCTACAACTACTACTACTTTAATACAAGCATAAGTCACGACCTGATGGAGGCTACAACTACTACTACTTTAATACAAGCATAAGTCACGACCTGATGGAGGCTACAACTACTACTACTTTAATACAAGCATAAGTCACGACCTGATGGAGGCTACAACTACTACTACTTTAATACAAGCATAAGTCACGACCTGATGGAGGCTACAACAACTACTACTTTAATACAAGCATAAGTCACGACTGATGGAGGCTACAACTACTACTACTACTTTAATACAAGCATAAGTCACGACCTGATGGTGGCTACAACAACTACTACTTTAATACAAGCATAAGTCACGACCTGATGGAGGCTACAACAACTACTACTTTAATACAAGCATAAGTCACGACCTGATGGAGGCTACAACAACTACTACTACTTTAATACAAGCATAAGTCACGACCTGATGGAGGCTACAACTACTACTACTTTAATACAAGCATAAGTCACGACCTGATGGAGGCTACAACTACTACTACTACTTTAATACAAGCATAAGTCACGACCTGATGGTGGCTACAACTACTACTACTTTAATACAAGCATAAGTCACGACCTGATGGTGGCTACAACAACTACTACTACTTTAATACAAGCATAAGTCACGACCTGATGGAGGCTACAACTACTACTACTACTTTAATACAAGCATAAGTCACGACCTGATGGTGGCTACAACAACTACTACTTTAATACAAGCATAAGTCACGACCTGATGGAGGCTACAACAACTACTACTACTTTAATACAAGCATAAGTCACGACCTGATGGAGGCTACAACAACTACTACTACTTTAATACAAGCATAAGTCACGACCTGATGGAGGCTACAACTACTACTACTACTTTAATACAAGCATAAGTCACGACCTGATGGTGGCTACAACTACTACTACTACTTTAATACAAGCATAAGTCACGACTGATGGAGGCTACAACTACTACTACTACTTTAATACAAGCATAAGTCACGACCTGATGGTGGCTACAACAACTACTACTTTAATACAAGCATAAGTCACGACCTGATGGAGGCTACAACAACTACTACTACTTTAATACAAGCATAAGTCACGACCTGATGGAGGCTACAACTACTACTACTACTTTAATACAAGCATAAGTCACGACTGATGGAGGCTACAACTACTACTACTACTTTAATACAAGCATAAGTCACGACCTGATGGTGGCTACAACTACTACTTTAATACAAGCATAAGTCACGACCTGATGGAGGCTACAACTACTACTACTACTTTAATACAAGCATAAGTCACGACCTGATGGAGGCTACAACAACTACTACTTTAATACAAGCATAAGTCACGACCTGATGGAGGCTACAACAACTACTACTACTTTAATACAAGCATAAGTCACGACCTGATGGAGGCTACAACAACTACTACTACTTTAATACAAGCATAAGTCACGACTGATGGAGGCTACAACTACTACTACTACTTTAATACAAGCATAAGTCACGACCTGATGGTGGCTACAACAACTACTACTTTAATACAAGCATAAGTCACGACTGATGGAGGCTACAACTACTACTACTACTTTAATACAAGCATAAGTCACGACCTGATGGTGGCTACAACAACTACTACTACTTTAATACAAGCATAAGTCACGACCTGATGGAGGCTACAACTACTACTACTACTTTAATACAAGCATAAGTCACGACCTGATGGAGGCTACAACTACTACTACTTTAATACAAGCATAAGTCACGACTGATGGAGGCTACAACTACTACTACTACTTTAATACAAGCATAAGTCACGACTGATGGTGGCTACAACTACTACTACTTTAATACAAGCATAAGTCACGACCTGATGGAGGCTACAACTACTACTACTACTTTAATACAAGCATAAGTCACGACCTGATGGAGGCTACAACTACTACTACTACTTTAATACAAGCATAAGTCACGACTGATGGTGGCTACAACTACTACTACTTTAATACAAGCATAAGTCACGACCTGATGGAGGCTACAACTACTACTACTACTTTAATACAAGCATAAGTCACGACTGATGGTGGCTACAACTACTACTACTTTAATACAAGCATAAGTCACGACTGATGGAGGCTACAACTACTACTACTACTACTTTAATACAAGCATAAGTCACGACCTGATGGTGGCTACAACTACTACTACTACTTTAATACAAGCATAAGTCACGACCTGATGGAGGCTACAACTACTACTACTACTTTAATACAAGCATAAGTCACGACCTGATGGAGGCTACAACTACTACTACTTTAATACAAGCATAAGTCACGACCTGATGGAGGCTACAACTACTACTGCTACTTTAATACAAGCATAAGTCACGACCTGATGGTGGCTACAACTACTACTACTTTAATACAAGCATAAGTCACGACCTGATGGAGGCTACAACTACTACTGCTACTTTAATACAAGCATAAGTCACGACCTGATGGTGGCTACAACAACTACTACTTTAATACAAGCATAAGTCACGACTGATGGAGGCTACAACTACTACTACTTTAATACAAGCATAAGTCACGACCTGATGGAGGCTACAACTACTACTACTTTAATACAAGCATAAGTCACGACCTGATGGAGGCTACAACTACTACTGCTACTTTAATACAAGCATAAGTCACGACCTAATGGTGGCTACAACAACTACTACTTTAATACAAGCATAAGTCACGACTGATGGAGGCTACAACTACTACTACTTTAATACAAGCATAAGTCACGACCTGATGGAGGCTACAACTACTACTACTACTTTAATACAAGCATAAGTCACGACCTGATGGAGGCTACAACTACTACTACTTTAATACAAGCATAAGTCACGACTGATGGAGGCTACAACTACTACTACTTTAATACAAGCATAAGTCACGACTGATGGAGGCTACAACTACTACTACTTTAATACAAGCATAAGTCACGACCTGATGGTGGCTACAACTACTACTACTACTTTAATACAAGCATAAGTCACGACTGATAGAGA
Organism: Oreohelix idahoensis; assembly: GCA_024509875.1. Lineage (NCBI taxonomy): Eukaryota > Metazoa > Mollusca > Gastropoda > Stylommatophora > Oreohelicidae > Oreohelix > Oreohelix idahoensis. Next base: position 103,548 of record JAMPIV010018572.1, on the reverse strand, counting down.
CTACAACGACTACTACTACTTTAATACAAGCATAAGTCACGACCTGATGGTGGCTACAACTACTACTACTTTAATACAAGCATAAGTCACGACCTGATGGTGGCTACAACTACTACTTTAATACAAGCATAAGTCACGACTGATAGAGACTACAACGACTACTACTACTTTAATACAAGCATAAGTCACAACTGATGGAGGCTACAACTACTACTACTACTTTAATACAAGCATAAGTCACGACCTGATGGTGGCTACAACTACTACTACTTTAATACAAGCACAAGTCCCGACTGATGGAGGCTACAACTACTACTACTTTAATACAAGCATAAGTCACGACCTGATGGTGGCTACAACTACTACTTTAATACAAGCATAAGTCACGACTGATAGAGACTACAACGACTACTACTACTTTAATACAAGCATAAGTCACAACTGATGGAGGCTACAACTACTACTACTACTTTAATACAAGCATAAGTCACGACCTGATGGAGGCTACAACTACTACTACTTTAATACAAGCATAAGTCACGACTGATGGAGGCTACAACTACTACTACTTTAATACAAGCATAAGTCACGACTGATGGAGGCTACAACTACTACTACTTTAATACAAGCATAAGTCACGACTGATGGAGGCTACCACTACTACTACTTTAATACAAGCATAAGTCACGACTGATGGAGGCTACAACTACTACTACTTTAATACAAGCATAAGTCACGACTGATGGAGGCTACAACTACTACTACTTTAATACAAGCATAAGTCACTACTGATGGAGGCTACAACTACTACTACTACTTTAATACAAGCATAAGTCACGACTGATGGAGGCTACAACTACTACTACTTTAATACAAGCATAAGTCACGACCTGATGGTGGCTACAACTACTACTACTTTAATACAAGCACAAGTCCCGACTGATGGAGGCTACAACTACTACTACTTTAATACAAGCATAAGTCACGACCTGATGGTGGCTACAACTACTACTTTAATACAAGCATAAGTCACGACTGATAGAGACTACAACGACTACTACTACTTTAATACAAGCATAAGTCACAACTGATGGAGGCTACAACTACTACTACTACTTTAATACAAGCATAAGTCACGACCTGATGGAGGCTACAACTACTACTACTTTAATACAAGCATAAGTCACGACTGATGGAGGCTACAACTACTACTACTTTAATACAAGCATAAGTCACGACTGATGGAGGCTACAACTACTACTACTACTTTAATACAAGCATAAGTCACGACTGATGGAGGCTACCACTACTACTACTTTAATACAAGCATAAGTCACGACTGATGGAGGCTACAACTACTACTACTTTAATACAAGCATAAGTCACGACTGATGGAGGCTACAACTACTACTACTTTAATACAAGCATAAGTCACGATTGATGGAGGCTACCACTACTACTACTTTGATACAAGCATAAGTCACGACTGATGGAGGCTACAACTACTACTACTACTTTAATACAAGCATAAGTCACGACCTGATGGAGGCTACCACTACTACTTTAATACAAGCATAAGTCACGACTGATGGAGGCTACAACTACTACTACTTTAATACAAGCATAAGTCACGACCTGATGGAGGCTACCACTACTACTTTAATACAAGCATAAGTCACGACCTGATGGAGGCTACAACTACTACTACTACTTTAATACAAGCATAAGTCACGATTGATGGAGGCTACCACTACTACTACTACTTTAATACAAGCATAAGTCACGATTGATGGAGGCTACCACTACTACTACTTTGATACAAGCATAAGTCACGACTGATGGAGGCTACAACTACTACTACTACTTTAATACAAGCATAAGTCACGACTGATGGAGGCTACCACTACTACTACTACTACTACATTAATACAAGCATAAGTCACGACCTGATAGAGACTACAACAACTACTACTACTTTAATACAAGCATAAGTCACGACTGATGGAGGCTACAACTACTACTACTTTAATACAAGCATAAGTCCCGACTAATGGAGGCTACAACTACTACTACTTTAATACAAGCATAAGTCACGACTGATGGAGGCTACAACTACTACTACTACTTTAATACAAGCATAAGTCACGACCTGATGGTGGCTACAACTACTACTTTAATACAAGCATAAGTCACGACTGATAGAGACTACAACTACTACTACTTCTTTAATACAAGCATAAGTCACAACTGATGGAGGCTACAACTACTACTACTTCTTTAATACAAGCATAAGTCACGACTGATGGAGGCTACAACTACTACTACTACTTTAATACAAGCATAAGTCACGACTGATGGAGGCTACAACTACTACTATTATAATACAAGCATAAGTCACGTCGGATGGAGGCTACAATTACTACTACTTTAATACAAGCATAAGTCACGACTGATGGAGGCTACAACTACTACTACTTTAATACAAGCATAAGTCACGTCTGATGGAGGCTACAACTACTACTACTTTAATACAAGCATAAGTCACGACTGATGGAGGCTACAACTACTACTATTATAATACAAGCATAAGTCACGTCGGATGGAGGCTACAATTAATACTACTTTAATACAAGCATAAGTCACGACTGATGGAGGCTACAACTACTACTACTTTAATACAAGCATAAGTCACGTCTGATGGAAGCTACAACTACTACTACTTTAATACAAGCATAAGTCCCGACTGATGGAGGCTACAACTACTACTACTTTAATACAAGCATAAGTCACGACTGATGGAGGCTACAACTACTACTATTATAATACAAGCATAAGTCACGTCGGATGGAGGCTACAACTACTACTACTTTAATACAAGCATAAGTCACGACTGATGGAGGCTACAACTACTACTACTTTAATACAAGCATAAGTCACGTCTGATGGAGGCTACAACTACTACTACTTTAATACAAGCATAAGTCCCGACTGATGGAGGCTACAACTACTACTACTTTAATACAAGCATAAGTCCCGACTGATGGAGGCTACAATTACTACTACTTTAATACAAGCATAAGTCACGACTGATGGAGGCTACAATTACTACTACTTTAATACAAGCATAAGTCACGACTGATGGAGGCTACAACTACTACTATTATAATATAAGCATAAGTCACGACTGATGGAGGCTACAACTACTACTGCTACTTTAATACAAGCATAAGTCACGACCTGATGGTGGCTACAACTACTACTACTTTAATACAAGCATAAGTCACGACCTGATGGAGGCTACAACAACTACTACTACTTTAATACAAGCATAATTCACGACCTGATGGAGGCTACAACTACTACTACTACTTTAATACAAGCATAAGTCACGACCTGATGGAGGCTACAACAACTACTACTTTAATACAAGCATAAGTCACGACCTGATGGAGGCTACAACAACTACTACTACTTTAATACAAGCATAAGTCACGACCTGATGGAGGCTACAACTACTACTACTTTAATACAAGCATAAGTCACGACCTGATGGAGGCTACAACTACTACTGCTACTTTAATACAAGCATAAGTCACGACTGATGGTGGCTACAACTACTACTACTTTAATACAAGCATAAGTCACGACCTGATGGAGGCTACAACTACTACTACTTTAATACAAGCATAAGTCACGACCTGATGGAGGCTACAACTACTACTGCTACTTTAATACAAGCATAAGTCACGACTGATGGTGGCTACAACTACTACTACTTTAATACAAGCATAAGTCACGACCTGATGGAGGCTACAACTACTACTACTTTAATACAAGCATAAGTCACGACCTGATGGAGGCTACAACTACTACTACTTTAATACAAGCATAAGTCACGACCTGATGGAGGCTACAACTACTACTACTTTAATACAAGCATAAGTCACGACTGATGGAGGCTACAACTACTACTGCTACTTTAATACAAGCATAAGTCACGACCTGATGGTGGCTACAACTACTACTACTACTTTAATACAAGCATAAGTCACGACCTGATGGTGGCTACAACAACTACTACTTTAATACAAGCATAAGTCACGACCTGATGGAGGCTACAACTACTACTACTACTTTAATACAAGCATAAGTCACGACCTGATGGTGGCTACAACAACTACTACTTTAATACAAGCATAAGTCACGACCTGATGGAGGCTACAACAACTACTACTACTTTAATACAAGCATAAGTCACGATTGATAAAGGCTACAACAACTACTACTACTTTAATACAAGCATAAGTCACGACTGATGGAGGCTACAACTACTACTACTACTTTAATACAAGCATAAGTCACGACCTGATGGTGGCTACAACAACTACTACTTTAATACAAGCATAAGTCACGACCTGATGGTGGCTACAACAACTACTACTTTAATACAAGCATAAGTCACGACCTGATGGAGGCTACAACAACTACTACTTTAATACAAGCATAAGTCACGACCTGATGGTGGCTACAACAACTACTACTTTAATACAAGCATAAGTCACGACCTGATGGAGGCTACAACAACTACTACTTTAATACAAGCATAAGTCACGACCTGATGGAGGCTACAACAACTACTACTACTTTAATACAAGCATAAGTCACGATTGATAAAGGCTACAACAACTACTACTACTTTAATACAAGCATAAGTCACGACTGATGGAGGCTACAACTACTACTACTACTTTAATACAAGCATAAGTCACGACCTGATGGTGGCTACAACAACTACTACTTTAATACAAGCATAAGTCACGACCTGATGGTGGCTACAACAACTACTACTTTAATACAAGCATAAGTCACGACCTGATGGAGGCTACAACAACTACTACTACTTTAATACAAGCATAAGTCACGATTGATAAAGGCTACAACAACTACTACTACTTTAATACAAGCATAAGTCACGACTGATGGAGGCTACAACTACTACTGCTACTTTAATACAAGCATAAGTCACGACCTGATGGTGGCTACAACTACTACTACTTTAATACAAGCATAAGTCACGACCTGATGGTGGCTACAACAACTACTACTTTAATACAAGCATAAGTCACGACCTGATGGAGGCTACAACAACTACTACTACTTTAATACAAGCATAAGTCACGATTGATAAAGGCTACAACAACTACTACTACTTTAATACAAGCATAAGTCACGACTGATGGAGGCTACAACTACTACTACTACTTTAATACAAGCATAAGTCACGACCTGATGGTGGCTACAACAACTACTACTTTAATACAAGCATAAGTCACGACTGATGGAGGCTACAACTACTACTACTACTTTAATACAAGCATAAGTCACGACCTGATGGTGGCTACAACAACTACTACTTTAATACAAGCATAAGTCACGACCTGATGGAGGCTACAACTACTACTACTACTTTAATACAAGCATAAGTCACGACCTGATGGTGGCTACAACAACTACTACTTTAATACAAGCATAAGTCACGACCTGATGGAGGCTACAACTACAACTACTACTTTAATACAAGCATAAGTCACGACCTGATGGAGGCTACAACTACTACTGCTACTTTAATACAAGCATAAGTCACGACCTGATGGTGGCTACAACAACTACTACTTTAATACAAGCATAAGTCACGACTGATGGAGGCTACAACTACTACTGCTACTTTAATACAAGCATAAGTCACGACCTGATGGTGGCTACAACAACTACTACTTTAATACAAGCATAAGTCACGACCTGATGGAGGCTACAACTACTACTACTTTAATACAAGCATAAGTCACGACCTGATGGAGGCTACAACTACTACTACTACTTTAATACAAGCATAAGTCACGACTGATGGTGGCTACAACTACTACTACTACTTTAATACAAGCATAAGTCACGACCTGATGGAGGCTACAACTACTACTACTACTTTAATACAAGCATAAGTCACGACTGATGGTGGCTACAACTACTACTACTACTTTAATACAAGCATAAGTCACGACCTGATGGAGGCTACAACTACTACTACTTTAATACAAGCATAAGTCACGACTGATGGTGGCTACAACTACTACTACTACTTTAATACAAGCATAAGTCACGACTGATGGTGGCTACAACTACTACTACTACTTTAATACAAGCATAAGTCACGACCTGATGGAGGCTACAACTACTACTACTTTAATACAAGCATAAGTCACGACTGATGGTGGCTACAACTACTACTACTTTAATACAAGCATAAGTCACGACCTGATGGAGGCTACAACTACTACTACTACTTTAATACAAGCATAAGTCACGACCTGATGGAGGCTACAACTACTACTGCTACTTTAATACAAGCATAAGTCACGACCTGATGGTGGCTACAACTACTACTACTTTAATACAAGCATAAGTCACGACCTGATGGAGGCTACAACTACTACTACTACTTTAATACAAGCATAAGTCACGACTGATGGTGGCTACAACTACTACTACTTTAATACAAGCATAAGTCACGACCTGATGGAGGCTACAACTACTACTGCTACTTTAATACAAGCATAAGTCACGACCTGATGGTGGCTACAACTACTACTGCTACTTTAATACAAGCATAAGTCACGACCTGATGGTGGCTACAACTACTACTGCTACTTTAATACAAGCATAAGTCACGACCTGATGGAGGCTACAACTATTACTACTACTTTAATACAAGCATAAGTCACGACCTGATGGAGGCTACAACTACTACTGCTACTTTAATACAAGCATAAGTCACGACCTGATGGTGGCTACAACAACTACTACTTTAATACAAGCATAAGTCACGACTGATGGAGGCTACAACTACTACTACTTTAATACAAGCATAAGTCACGACCTGATGGAGGCTACAACTACTACTACTTTAATACAAGCATAAGTCACGACCTGATGGAGGCTACAACTACTACTGCTACTTTAATACAAGCATAAGTCACGACCTAATGGTGGCTACAACAACTACTACTTTAATACAAGCATAAGTCACGACTGATGGAGGCTACAACAACTACTACTTTAATACAAGCATAAGTCACGACCTGATGGAGGCTACAACTACTACTACTACTTTAATACAAGCATAAGTCACGACCTGATGGAGGCTACAACTACTACTACTTTAATACAAGCATAAGTCACGACTGATGGAGGCTACAACTACTACTACTTTAATACAAGCATAAGTCACGACTGATGGAGGCTACAACTACTACTACTTTAATACAAGCATAAGTCACGACCTGATGGTGGCTACAACTACTACTTTAATACAAGCATAAGTCACGACTGATAGAGACTACAACGACTACTACTACTTTAATACAAGCATAAGTCACGACCTGATGGTGGCTACAACTACTACTACTTTAATACAAGCATAAGTCACGACCTGATGGTGGCTACAACTACTACTTTAATACAAGCATAAGTCACGACTGATAGAGACTACAACGACTACTACTACTTTAATACAAGCATAAGTCACAACTGATGGAGGCTACAACTACTACTACTACTTTAATACAAGCATAAGTCACGACCTGATGGTGGCTACAACTACTACTACTTTAATACAAGCACAAGTCCCGACTGATGGAGGCTACAACTACTACTACTTTAATACAAGCATAAGTCACGACCTGATGGTGGCTACAACTACTACTTTAATACAAGCATAAGTCACGACTGATAGAGACTACAACGACTACTACTACTTTAATACAAGCATAAGTCACAACTGATGGAGGCTACAACTACTACTACTACTACTTTAATACAAGCATAAGTCACGACCTGATGGAGGCTACAACTACTACTACTTTAATACAAGCATAAGTCACGACTGATGGAGGCTACAACTACTACTACTTTAATACAAGCATAAGTCACGACTGATGGAGGCTACAACTACTACTACTTTAATACAAGCATAAGTCACGACTGATGGAGGCTACCACTACTACTACTTTAATACAAGCATAAGTCACGACTGATGGAGGCTACAACTACTACTACTTTAATACAAGCATAAGTCACGACTGATGGAGGCTACAACTACTACTACTTTAATACAAGCATAAGTCACTACTGATGGAGGCTACAACTACTACTACTACTTTAATACAAGCATAAGTCACGACTGATGGAGGCTACAACTACTACTACTTTAATACAAGCATAAGTCACGACCTGATGGTGGCTACAACTACTACTACTTTAATACAAGCACAAGTCCCGACTGATGGAGGCTACAACTACTACTACTTTAATACAAGCATAAGTCACGACCTGATGGTGGCTACAACTACTACTTTAATACAAGCATAAGTCACGACTGATAGAGACTACAACGACTACTACTACTTTAATACAAGCATAAGTCACAACTGATGGAGGCTACAACTACTACTACTTTAATACAAGCATAAGTCACGACCTGATGGAGGCTACAACTACTACTACTTTAATACAAGCATAAGTCACGACTGATGGAGGCTACAACTACTACTACTTTAATACAAGCATAAGTCACGACTGATGGAGGCTACAACTACTACTACTTTAATACAAGCATAAGTCACGACTGATGGAGGCTACCACTACTACTACTTTAATACAAGCATAAGTCACGACTGATGGAGGCTACAACTACTACTACTTTAATACAAGCATAAGTCACGACTGATGGAGGCTACAACTACTACTACTTTAATACAAGCATAAGTCACGATTGATGGAGGCTACCACTACTACTACTTTGATACAAGCATAAGTCACGACTGATGGAGGCTACAACTACTACTACTACTTTTATACAAGCATAAGTCACGACCTGATGGAGGCTACCACTACTACTTTAATACAAGCATAAGTCACGACTGATGGAGGCTACAACTACTACTACTTTAATACAAGCATAAGTCACGACCTGATGGAGGCTACCACTACTACTTTAATACAAGCATAAGTCACGACCTGATGGAGGCTACAACTACTACTACTACTTTAATACAAGCATAAGTCACGATTGATGGAGGCTACCACTACTACTACTACTTTAATACAAGCATAAGTCACGATTGATGGAGGCTACCACTACTACTACTTTGATACAAGCATAAGTCACGACTGATGGAGGCTACAACTACTACTACTTTGATACAAGCATAAGTCACGACTGATGGAGGCTACCACTACTACTACTACTACATTAATACAAGCATAAGTCACGACCTGATAGAGACTACAACAACTACTACTACTTTAATACAAGCATAAGTCACGACTGATGGAGGCTACAACTACTACTACTTTAATACAAGCATAAGTCCCGACTGATGGAGGCTACAACTACTACTACTTTAATACAAGCATAAGTCACGACTGATGGAGGCTACAACTACTACTACTACTTTAATACAAGCATAAGTCACGACCTGATGGTGGCTACAACTACTACTTTAATACAAGCATAAGTCACGACTGATAGAGACTACAACTACTACTACTTCTTTAATACAAGCATAAGTCACAACTGATGGAGGCTACAACTACTACTACTTCTTTAATACAAGCATAAGTCACGACTGATGGAGGCTACAACTACTACTACTACTTTAATACAAGCATAAGTCACGACTGATGGAGGCTACAACTACTACTATTATAATACAAGCATAAGTCACGTCGGATGGAGGCTACAATTACTACTACTTTAATACAAGCATAAGTCACGACTGATGGAGGCTACAACTACTACTACTTTAATACAAGCATAAGTCACGTCTGATGGAGGCTACAACTACTACTACTTTAATACAAGCATAAGTCACGACTGATGGAGGCTACAACTACTACTATTATAATACAAGCATAAGTCACGTCGGATGGAGGCTACAATTACTACTACTTTAATACAAGCATAAGTCACGACTGATGGAGGCTACAACTACTACTACTTTAATACAAGCATAAGTCACGTCTGATGGAAGCTACAACTACTACTACTTTAATACAAGCATAAGTCCCGACTGATGGAGGCTACAACTACTACTACTACTTTAATACAAGCATAAGTCACGACTGATGGAGGCTACAACTACTACTATTATAATACAAGCATAAGTCACGTCTGATGGAGGCTACAACTACTACTACTTTAATACAAGCATAAGTCACGACTGATGGAGGCTACAACTACTACTACTTTAATACAAGCATAAGTCACGTCTGATGGAGGCTACAACTACTACTACTTTAATACAAGCATAAGTCCCGACTGATGGAGGCTACAACTACTACTACTTTAATACAAGCATAAGTCCCGACTGATGGAGGCTACAATTACTACTACTTTAATACAAGCATAAGTCACGACTGATGGAGGCTACAACTACTACTACTTTAATACAAGCATAAGTCACGACTGATGGAGGCTACAACTACTACTATTATAATACAAGCATAAGTCACGTCGGATGGAGGCTACAATTACTACTACTTTAATACAAGCATAAGTCACGACTGATGGAGGCTACAACTACTACTATTATAATACAAGCATAAGTCACGTCGGATGGAGGCTACAACTACTACTATTATAATACAAGCATAAGTCACGTCTGATGGAGGCTACAACTACTACTACTTTAATACAAGCATAAGTCACGTCTGATGGAGGCTACAACTACTACTACTTTAATACAAGCATAAGTCACTACTGATGGAGGCTACAACTACTACTACTTTAATACAAGCATAAGTCACGACTTATGGAGGCTACAACTACTACTACTTTAATACAAGCATAAGTCACGTCTGATGGAGGCTACCACTACTACTACTTTAATACAAGCATAAGTCACGACTTATGGAGGCTACCACTACTACTACTTTAATACAAGCATAAGACACGACTGATGGAGGCTACAACTATTACTACTACTTTAATACAAGCATAAGTCACTACTGATGGAGGCTACAACTACTACTACTTTAATACAAGCATAAGACACGACTGATGGAGGCTACAACTACTACTACTTTAATACAAGCATAAGTCACTACTGATGGAGGCTACAACTACTACTACTTTAATGCAAGCATAAGTCACGTCTGATGGAGGCTACAACTACTACTACTTTAATACAAGCATAAGTCATTACTGATGGAGGCTACAACAACTACTACTTTAATACAAGCATAAGTCACTACTGATGGAGGCTACAACTACTACTACTTTAATACAAGCATAAGTCACGACAGATGGAGGCTACAACAACTACTACTACTTTAATACAAGCATAAGTCACGACTTATGGAGGCTACAACTACTACTACTTTAATACAAGCATAAGTCACGACTGATGGAGGCTACAACTACTACTACTTTAATACAAGCATAAGTCACGACTTGTGGAGGCTACAACAACTACTACTTTAATACAAGCATAAGTCACGACTGATGGAGGCTACAACTACTACTATTATAATACAAGCATAAGTCACGTCTGATGGAGGCTACAACTACTACTACTACTTTAATACAAGCATAAGTCACGACTGATGGAGGCTACAACAACAACTACTACTTTAATACAAGCATAAGTCACGACTGACGGAGGCTACAACAACTACTACTACTTTAATACAAGCATAAGTCACGACTTATGGAGGCTACAACTACCACTACTACTTTAATACAAGCATAAGTCACTACTGATGGAGGCTACAACTACTACTACTTTAATACAAGCATAAGTCACGACTGATGGAGGCTACAACAACAACTACTACTTTAATACAAACATAAGTCACGACTGATGGAGGCTACAACTATTACTACTACTTTAATACAAGCATAAGTCACGACTGATGGAGGCTACCACTACTACTACTTTAATACAAGCATAAGTCACGACTGATGGAGGCTACAACTACTACTACTTTAATACAAGCATAAGTCACGACTGATGGAGGCTAAAACAACAACTACTACTTTAATACAAGCATAAGTCACGACTGATGGAGGCTACAACTATTACTACTACTTTAATACAAGCATAAGTCACGACTTATGGAGGCTACCACTACTACTACTTTAATACAAGCATAAGTCACGACTGATGGAGGCTACAACTACTACTACTTTAATACAAGCATAAGTCACGACTGATGGAGGCTACAACTACTACTACTTTAATACAAGCATAGGTCACGACTTATGGAGGCTACCACTACTACTACATTAATACAAGCATAAGTCACGACTGATGGAGGCTACAACAACTACTACTACTTTAATACAAGCATAAGTCACGACTGATGGAGGCTACAACAACTACTACTACTTTAATACAAGCATAAGTCACTACTGATGGAGGCTACAACTACTACTACTTTAATACAAGCATAAGTCACGACTTATGGAGGCTACCACTACTACTACTTTAATACAAGCATAAGTCACGACTTATGGAGGCTACAACTACTACTACTTTAATACAAGCATAAGTCACTTCTGATGAAGGCTACTACTACTACTACTTTAATACAAGCATAAGTCACAACTGATAAAGGCTACAACAACTACTACTACTTTAATACAAGCATAAGTCACGACAGATGGAGGCTACAACAACTACTACTACTTTAATACAAGCATAAGTCACGACTTATGGAGGCTACAACTACTACTACTTTAATACAAGCATAAGTCACGACTGATGGAGGCTACAACTACTACTACTTTAATACAAGCATAAGTCACGACTTGTGGAGGCTACAACTACTACTACTTTAATACAAGCATAAGTCACGACTGATGGAGGCTACAACTACTACTATTATAATACAAGCATAAGTCACGTCTGATGGAGGCTACAACTACTACTACTACTTTAATACAAGCATAAGTCACGTCTGATGGAGGCTACAACTACTACTACTACTTTAATACAAGCATAAGTCACGACTGATGGAGGCTACAACAACAACTACTACTTTAATACAAGCATAAGTCACGACTGACGGAGGCTACAACAACTACTACTACTTTAATACAAGCATAAGTCACGACTTATGGAGGCTACAACTACCACTACTACTTTAATACAAGCATAAGTCACTACTGATGGAGGCTACAACTACTACTACTTTAATACAAGCATAAGTCACGACTGATGGAGGCTACAACAACAACTACTACTTTAATACAAACATAAGTCACGACTGATGGAGGCTACAACTATTACTACTACTTTAATACAAGCATAAGTCACGACTGATGGAGGCTACCACTACTACTACTTTAATACAAGCATAAGTCACGACTGATGGAGGCTACAACTACTACTACTTTAATACAAGCATAAGTCACGACTGATGGAGGCTAAAACAACAACTACTACTTTAATACAAGCATAAGTCACGACTGATGGAGGCTACAACTATTACTACTACTTTAATACAAGCATAAGTCACGACTTATGGAGGCTACAACTACTACTACTTTAATACAAGCATAAGTCACGACTGATGGAGGCTACAACTACTACTACTACTTTAATACAAGCATAAGTCACGACTGATGGAGGCTACAACTACTACTACTTTAATACAAGCATAGGTCACGACTTATGGAGGCTACCACTACTACTACTTTAATACAAGCATAAGTCACGACTGATGGAGGCTACAACTACTACTACTACTTTAATACAAGCATAAGTCACGACTGATGGAGGCTACAACAACTACTACTACTTTAATACAAGCATAAGTCACTACTGATGGAGGCTACAACTACTACTACTTTAATACAAGCATAAGTCACGACTTATGGAGGCTACCACTACTACTACTTTAATACAAGCATAAGTCACGACTTATGGAGGCTATAACTACTACTACTTTAATACAAGCTTAAGTCACGACTTATGGAGGCTACAACTACTACTACTTTAATACAAGCATAAGTCACTTCTGATGAAGGCTACTACTACTACTACTTTAATACAAGCATAAGTCACGACTGATGGAGGCTACAACAACTACTACTTTAATACAAGCATAAGTCACGACTGATGGAGGCTACAACAACTACTACTTTAATACAAGCATAAGTCACGACTTATGGAGGCTACAACAACTACTACTTTAATACAAGCATAAGTCACGACTTATGGAGGCTACAACTACTACTACTTTAATACAAGCATAAGTCACGACTGATGTGGGCTACTACTACTACTACTTTAATACAAGCATAAGACACGACTGATGTGGGCTACAACAACTACTACTTTAATACAAGCATAAGTCACGACTGATGTGGGCTACTACTACTACTACTACTTTAATACAAGCATAAGTCACGACTGATGGTGGCTACAACTACTACTACTTTAATACAAGCATAAGTCACGACTTATGGAGGCTACAACTACTACTACTTTAATACAAGCATAAGTCACGACTGATGTGGGCTACTACTACTACTACTTTAATACAAGCATAAGACACGACTGATGTGGGCTACAACAACTACTACTTTAATACAAGCATAAGTCACGACTGATGTGGGCTACTACTACTACTACTACTTTAATACAAGCATAAGTCACGACTGATGTGGGCTACAACAACTACTACTTTAATACAAGCATAAGTCACGACCTGATGGAGGCTACAACTACTACTACTACTTTAATACAAGCATAAGTCACGACTGATGTGGGCTACTACAACTACTACTTTAATACAAGCATAAGTCACGACCTGATGGAGGCTACAACTACTACTACTACTTTAATACAAGCATAAGTCACGACTGATGTGGGCTACAACAACTACTACTTTAATACAAGCATAAGTCACGACTGATGGAGGCTACAACTACTACTACTACTTTAATACAAGCATAAGTCACGACTGATGTGGGCTACAACAACTACTACTTTAATACAAGCATAAGACACGACTGATGTGGGCTACAACAACTACTACTTTAATACAAGCATAAGACACGACTGATGTGGGCTACAACAACTACTACTTTAATACAAGCATAAGTCACGACTGATGTGGGCTACTACTACTACTACTTTAATACAAGCATAAGACACGACTGATGTGGGCTACAACAACTACTACTTTAATACAAGCATAAGTCACGACTTATGGAGGCTACAACTACTACTACTTTAATACAAGTATAAGTCACGACTGATGTGGGCTACTACTACTACTACTTTAATACAAGCATAAGTCACGACTGATGTGGGCTACAACAACTACTACTTTAATACAAGCATAAGTCACGACTGATAGAGACTACAACAACTACTACTACTTTAATACAAGCAAAAGGAAAAGAAAATTAAGAATAATTTTAACAACGGGTGAGATTTTTGTTTGCATGTGTGTCAAAAAAATGATCATTAACTTTCGTTAACCCTCACCACCCCTATTTTAGTTTAACGTTGACTGACTCAAGGTAGGATATAACTGCCTAGGGCGTGTCAACTGGCGTCTGTCACGGTCTATTTGAAAAGGCGGTATTTATTCCCTGGCTTACATTTTGACGCAGAGGACTATTTGGGTTCATTGATGATAATCCCAAGCTCCCACCAAATTGTCACAGATAAATATTGTCACAAAAATAAAACGTCATAAAAGTATTGACAGAAGAAAAAAAACGACAGAGAAATGTTGACAAAAAAATAATGTTACAGGGATGACATAAACATGATGTTACAGAGATGACATAAATAATGTTACAGAATTGACATAAAAAATAATGTTACAGGAATGACATAAAAAATAATGTTACAGAGATGACATAAAAATAATGTTACAGAGACGACTAAAATAATGTTACAGAGATGACATAAAAATACTGTTACAGAGATGACTAAAATAATGTTACAGAGATCACATAAAAATGATGTTACAGAGACGACTTAAAATAATGTTACAAACACTACTTAAAAATAATGTTGTAGAGATGACATAAAAATAATATTACAGAGATGACATAAATAATGTTACAGAAATGATATAAAAATAACGTAGAGACGACGTAAAAATAATGTTACAGAGACGACGTTAAAATAATGTTACAGAAATGACATGAAAATAATGTTCCAGAGATGACATGAAAATAATGTTCCAGAGATGACATGAAAATAATGTTACAGAGGGACCTAAGACGCGTCAACAGTGAGGAATGCAGTCAGCGACCCATAGCTAGACTGCTTGCGTCAGGGTCAGCGAACCAGAGCTGACTAAGACTCTACTCCACTCCAAGTGGTGGTCCTGGTAACAAGCTGCATCACTGCAATCTGGCTGAGAGAGTAGGGATCGAAGAGGGAAGGCAAACCCGGTCCCAAAAATACCGTGCTGGTCGGATGTGTCGGCCGAAAAGCGCAAATATCGCAGCTTCGCTGTAAACGGACACAACGCAACCAACTTCCTTTTCAGGACGAAGAAGAACGAACGAACGAACTTTATTTTCAAAGGGTTAAGAATTGGGCACGCAGGCCCGTCTGACATTCTGCCCTTCCTCTCTCTCTCATCATGTATACTGTATCCTTTCATCCTCACATTTACTTTAAGCATTATTAAGGCATTTATCATTATAAAAGTAATATTACATTTGCAATAATCATCATAATTAAAGTATGTTTTTAAAATAAAAGAAGAAGAAGAAGAATGTTACAGAGATGACATAAAAAAACGATGTTGTAAAGACGACATAAAAATAATGTTACAGATGTAAAAATAATGTTACAGATGTAAAAATAATGTTACAGAGATGACATAAACATAATGCTACAGAAATGACATAAAAAATAATTTTGTAGAGATGACATTAAAATAATGTTACAGAGATGACATAAACATAATGTTACAGAGACGACATAAAAATAATGTTACAGAGTGTCGTGAAACGAGTGTAAGCCACTACTTGGTTAATCACTATGTCGAAATACAGATTTGCTTCAACCAATCAACGATCACCGTTCACCAGTCTCTGAGACAGAATAAATTATACTGTTCACGCAGTTCACGCAAGATGGCGGCGAAAAACTGAATAAAATTAGGCGGTATGAGCAAAAGACGAAACCGGAGGAAACCAATCAACTTGCTCCGCCAGGAACCAACCGAAAGCTTTCCTTAAGTATTTACCTGCCTATATAATCGGGCGGATTTTATGCTAACCACGCAACCCCGAACTTGACGCCAGAGATACTGACTGAAGAGGAAGAAGCTGTCACCTTGATTTGTTGCTTACCTGAGGGCATCGACCTGCAACCTACTTCACTAGTCGAGTCAAACTGGCCTTTTTTTTAAATCTTGGAGGGTAAATATAAATTTACGATAACCTTTAGGAAAAGAGGCTTACAGCAGACCTGTATATATTTAATATATTTTGGTTCACTGATTGTATCTTGGGGAAATTTAGTATAATGATTGTATTTCCTATTATGATTGAATAGACGAAGACTAATAGGACTCATACTTCAATCTATTGTCAGTCTATAACCTCAGTCTATTGTCTCTGATAACTCCAAACTGCAATATAACCAAAACAGTCCTTGTTAGGACTCAATCTATTGTCAGTCTATAACTTCAGTCTATTGTCTCTGATAACTCCAAACTGCAATATAACCAAAACAGTCCTTGTTAGGACTCAATCTATTGTCAGTCTATAACTTCAGTCTATTGTCTCTGATAACTCCAAACTGCAATATAACCAAAACAGTCCTTGTTAGGACTCAATCTATTGTCTCATCTAACTCCAATCTATTGTCTCCTATAACTCCCACCTGATATATATAACCAAACAGTCCTCGTCGCATATATTCCTATCATAAGAACATAACGTTATTGTTAGGATATATGTTACCAGCTTGTATAGCACTCGTCAGAGGGGGCCTGGGATTATAGGGGGAAGGACATTGTTGTATCACACCTAGGTGTACATATTATTGGATTTATTCATGTATTGATTTATATTATGGGATATATTAATGTATTAAATGTATTCATGTATTGAATCTATATTATTGAATGTATCCATGCATTAGTTTATCAGAAAGAATGTTTTGCAAGTAGACACCTGTCTTGTCTCGCTATTGCTAAATCATACTGAGCCATGTTGTCATTCATCCCACATGCAGACACTGAGACACGCTCATATCATATACAATAGAAATAGGTGGGCTTGAGGACAGAAATTAGCCCCTATTTTTCCTTGTTACAGGTTTCATTTGTGTCCTAAAAAACCTGAGGTCGTATGTTCGAGTCAGTCCCGCTGCCTGGAACTTCGCAGGAGCATAGAGGTTGACCAGACTCTACATCTTTAGTCCCCCTCAGTCTTGGGTGGGCTAAAGTAACGAGCCTCAGCAGGAGTTGTGTGACCCAAACTAAGGAGAACAGAACGTTTTAAGAGATGAGTACCCCGTAGTACCATTTCTGTCGGCATTGTGAGCATAGAAACTGTCAGTGATGAGAAAGTGAAATTAGCATAGCAAGAGACAAAATTAACAGCATAGCTGATAAGTGTTATATCCTTAATTAACAGCACAGCTGATATAATTTTTTTGTTCCTATAATTGGAAAACTTGTTGTAAAATATTTATATATATAAAATAAATATTTGTAAATCACATGTAAACTTACAATTCCATTACATTCCATTTTTCAACATTTACCCTTCAGCACAAGAGTAGATAGTGTATATACTAAATAAATAAGAAGGAAATTGTATTTGAACGACTTGTCAATTTTATCTTAGTTAAGTAAAATCTGTTTCCTTGTTTATTAATATCACAGTTAGTTACACAGCGGAGGTGGCGCTTTATGTCGGTCTCCTCTCTACTATTGTTTCGAGATCAGAACATTCACAGCCGTAACTAATTTGTGATACCAGTAGTCCTCTCAGACACTGGGACTTCACCATTTTCTGCAGAAATTCTATTTCTGTAATTGTCAGTACTATACTGATCCAAGAGCCAAACAAAACCTCTCGCCACACAGAGACGATGTAAAATAATGTTACAGAGACGACATACAAATAATATTACAGAGATGACATAAAAACAAAAGTGTGGAAAGATAAAATATGACAGAAATATTTGCACAACAATAAAGAAATGTAGTCAAACAAGTTGATACAGTCGTTGGAGTGTAGTGTTAGAGACTCCACTAAACTGGGTCCAACTGTGAGAGGGGGTTGGCCATTCCCTTCCTTGCTGCCTTTGCTCTCCCTAACTCAAGAGCAGAGTCAAATATCCATTTACAGCTGTGTTGATTTACAGCGTGAAGGATTTGTCAAAGCGTACACAACTGTATGACGTTAGGTAGGACGGATATAAGGATGAGCTGTACTGTATTTCTTTTCTTGAAGTTAGACAACGAAGAATATAGATAAAGTCAAAGTAGGCTAGACGAGAAAGGAAAGGTAGAAAAAGTAGACAATATGAGAAAGTTACCCAACGGGCTGATCACCCGTTTGCCAGTCACTTTGATTACGGAAACAACGACAAACGGATTGATTTGTCGTTGCCCTAAAGACGCCATTAGGCGTGATGGGAACAACGGCAAAGAAAATCTATTCGCTGTTGCCCTTAAGACGCCACTAGGCGTAATGGCCACTGACTGCTTTGCCGGTCGTTGGCTAAGGACGGAAGAAGAAGAAGAATGAGAAAGTTAAGGTAGACAAAGTAGACAAGAACGAGAAAACAAAGTAGACAATGCGAGATAGTAAAGGTAGACAAGACGAGAAAGTAAAGGTAGACAAAGTAGACAATGCGAGAGAATAAAGGTAGACAAGACGAAAAAGTAACAGTAGACAAGACGAGAAAGTGAAGGTAGACAAGATGAGAAAGTAAAAGTAGACAAAGTAGACAAAACGAGAAAATAAAAGTAGACAATACGAGAAAGTAAAAGTAGACGAGAAAGTAAAGGTAGACAATACGAGAAAATAAAGCTAGACAAAGTAGACAATACGAGAAAATAAAAGTAGACAAGACGAGAAAGTAAAAGTAGACAAGATGAGAAAGTAAAGCTAGACAAGATGAGAAAGTAAAGGTAGACAAAGAAGGAAAGAAGAGAAAATGAATGTAGACAAATAGGACGAGAAGAGAAAGTGAAAGTAGGCAACGAAGACAAGAAGTGAAAGTTAAAGTAGACAAAGAAGACAAGAAGCGAAAGTTAAAGTAGACAAAGAAGACAAGAAGTGAAAGTGAATACACACACACAAAGAAGAGAAGAAGAGAAACTGAATGTGAAAGTAGACAAAGAAGACAAGAAGAGACAGTGAATGTACACAAAGATAACAAGAAGTGAAGGAACGTAGACAAAGAAGACAAGAAGAGAAAGTGAATGTACAGAAACGTGACGTATAATGTAAATATAGCCTCAGTAATTCTACAGTAATCCGACCACCTTTGCTTCCCCATTTAGTGTTTATAATTTTGCTACGCAAAAACCACGAATTTCGCTGTCTGTCTGACTCATATTTTGAAGCCACGCCTATCTTTACTGTTTTACATGCGCTGATGAGTGTTTACCAACTTTCGCACCTGGCAGTCTTAACAAGGGGAGCGAACCTGATTTGTTTACCTGAGTTTTCACGCGAGCTGATCTGTCAATCATTGGTCATTAGACAGACGCACGTGGGGAGAAGACCAGATCCTTTAAGAAATACAAGGGCGATAATAATACTTCCCGACCACCTTTGATGTCCGTGCATTTCAGGGGACGTAAAGCTTTGATCTGCGGAAACGGACGGAAATCTAAAAGGTACCCGTTCGCACGGCCCATGTCTTTTAATGTCGTTCGGCATCGCGAGTAGAGCGAACAGTAAAATTCTTTATCTCGGAAACGAAGCTCCTTGATTTTCCCTGCTATGCCGAAGGTGTGAATTGTCACATCCTTTAGAGATATTGCACAAAATCTGTATATATATATACGTCGTTCTCTCCAAGTCAGTTATCAGGTCTCTCAGAAATTTTTGGATAATCTGAACGCGTACGCTAGAACCTATGTGAAATAGTGCGTTAATAGCCTTCGCGGGGATTTATTCTGATTACTGGTAATAATAATAAGTTGTGCTTAAGTGTTAAAATGTGTTAAAGTTTTACTATTTCTAATTCCCTGTGATTCCCTAGCGTTAAGATATTTTCTTACCAGTTGTTCAGTTTAATGTAAAAAATCCATCAACCATTTTTTTACACCAGAAGATACGGTTTAGCTGACTAGGTATAATGCTATGAGTGACGGATAAAGTGACAGAGTAGAATTCGCATTATATTTCTTTGTGTGTAATTTTCTAAATGGCTAGTGTTTAATATCATGTGTCAAAACAATAGACGCCAACAATCAAATAGCTAGTAATGACAGGCGATATTTGTTAAGGGCGTGTAGTTATAATTAAATTATAACTGACATTGTGCGCTGAGTGTTTTACCGGGCTGGGAGGGGGGGGAGGCGGGAAGGCGGCATGCCTAAAACCCAACCTGTACTCGCTAAGCGAAGCGCGATAAGATAGGCTAAGACCCCATGTGCCTTTTAATTTAATTAGGTGACGGAGAGGATAAGAGATCATACCCTTACGCGTGATAGTATAGGATATTGGCAATTTGGTTAAATGTTCTTTTTCTTCCTAATGTGGTACCGGATCAAAACCAGCGGCCAGCGGTTTTCTATTGTGGTCCTTTCCTCAGTTACTGAAGGAGTAATAGATGTCGTTTTTCCTTGGCGTTCGTCCCCAGTACAGGTGTCAACAGGAATTGCCAAGGCGACAAACTAACATTTTAACTGTAAATTTGAGTTAACTGGACATACAAAATACCCAGATTGTGTTATTCAATTTTATCAGCCCGCTGTGGCAATATACATAACATTTTTCCCGACTTCTGACAGTCGTTTTTCCAAGTGGATTTTATCCAGGAGAATACGCTGTTTCATAATCGGCACTCACCCCAGAGCAAGCCGATAGGATTTATCATCATCATCTTAATTAACAGTTTAGCAACCAGATGTTTTCTTTAGCTATTGGAAGTACTGTCTACTGTCTACTGTGAACACAAGATCGCGGTTTATCTTTTGCTACATGAACTATTTGATGTGACATTGCATATCAAAGAATCAACCACCAAATTAGGCGTCCCCCATTATAAAAATTAACTATTAGTGGAGGGACTGGGGCCCACTTCGGAGGATAAAACTAGTGGATCAAGATACATATGCATGGATGTTTACGTTCAAGAGTGTTACACCAAGTTTAGGTAAGGCGTGATTGATGTGGCCACGAATGACAGAGTGAGAGTGAATATTTTCTAGTTACGGAAACTGTACCATCCTTTATTTTCTTTGCAAATACTGTTATTTTTCTGGATAGCTTAAGTAGGAGCTTTGTTCTTTTCTTTACTGTCTATTCTATAACCTAGTGTTAATCTTTGACCTTTTGGGTTATTAACTTCTTTTGGGATCCTTTTTCTCAACAAGGGGGGAGGGCACTTATTGGGTTATTTTCCTATGTCTGTAAACATGATTATATTGATTTCTATATGTTTATGTTGTAAAGTTTAAGTGATAATAAACTAAACAAGAACTTAACTTGTGTGTTGGTCAGACCCATATCCATTTACCATAGTTTTCACGTTTGTGTGTCTTGTTGTCACATAATTGTGTGTGTGTGAGTGTGTGTGTGTGAGTAGTAAACTTATAATTATACTTATAGGGAGGTTTGACAGATCGTCTTATACTAAAGATAGTCGTATAGATAGGCTTGACTAGAGAAACCACTCATTCCAGAGACAGATCTTCACATTAATCTATTCACTCGTGGAATCTATTCTAACACCTTTCTTTCTCATATACCCCCACCTTCTGCTCTACTCAGACGGGACCAAATGTCTCTCTAACCTATCTAAAAATGTACGACAAGAAAGAAGACAAGAAGAGAAAGTGAATGTGAAAGTAGACAAAGAAGACAAGAAGATAAAATAAAGGTTGACAAATAAGAAGATAAGATAACATGAAAGTAGACAAGGAAGAAACGAACTGAAAGTAAAGATAGACAAATAAGATGATAAGATAACATGAAAGTAGATAATGAAGGAAGGAACTGAAAGTAAAGATAGACAAATAAGATGATAAGATAACATGAAAGTAGATAATGAAGGAAGGAACTGAAAGTAAAGATAGACAAATAAGATGATAAGATAACATGAAAGTAGATAATGAAGGAAGGAACTGAAAGTAAAGATAGACAAATAAGATGATAAGATAACATGAAAGTAGATAATGAAGGAAGGAACTGAAAGTAAAGATAGACAAATAAGATGATAAGATAACATGAAAGTAGATAATGAAGGAAGGAACTGAAAATAAAGAGAATAACTGAAAGTAAAAGATAGGACAAAATAAGATGATAAGAAATAAGATGATAAATAACATGAAAATAAGGATGATAAGTAGATAATGAAATGGAAGGAAAAGAGTTAAAGATAGGACAAATGAAAGTAAAGATAGACAAATAAAAGATGATAAGATAACATGAAAAGTAGATAATGAAGGAAGGAACTGAAAGTAAAGATAGACAAATAAACCAGATGATAAGATAACATGAAAGTAGATAATGATGAAGGAACTGTAAGATAATGAAAGGAAAGGAAATAAAAGAAGAGTAAGATGAAGATAGAGAAAATAAGATGATAAAGATTAGGACAAATATGAAGATAACATGAAAAAAGTAGATAAATGAAGGAACTGAACTGAAAGTAAAGATAGAGAAATAAGATGATAAGATAACATGAAAGTAGATAATGAAGGAAGGAACTGAAAGTAAAGATAGACAAATAAGAAGATAAGATAACATGAAAGTAGATAATGAAGGAAGGAACTGAAAGTAAAGATAGACAAAGAAGAAGACAAGAAGATAACACGAAGATTCTAGTTCCGCCTCTAGAGCTACATGAGAAAACGTAAGATCTTGTCGACATTTATTTTCCCACAACGTCCGTGACGTGCAAGAAAACGAACAGCTAAGATAGAGATAACTGAGGGGCGAAAACGAACTGTTAAGTGCTTCAAGGGCACGCCATGAGTTAGATAATGTGAAAGTACAGATCACCCCATCTTCAGCTCAGACAATGGCTCCAAACGATGATGACAGAATTAATGCTTGATAATCGATGTAGATTCCAGGAAGTGGATGTCATGGTTGGGAGAGCTGTAAGTTGACGAAAAGCTCCTTACTTGTCTGAATGTCAAAGTTAGAGTTTAAGTGTCTACCATAGTTTAACTTATAAGAGTGATTTGTTAAAACGCAATTTTTGATGCAAGTTAGCTTCTGATGAGTGTGAGTGTTGAAATATGTTCCAATAGTTTAAGGAAGGAACTGAAAGTTAAAGATAGGAGTTAGATTTAAGGATAGTTAAATAAAGATTAGTTACGCCGTGTTTACTTTAACGATACGAAAGATGACTTGATAACATGAAAAGTCGTTAGTCGTGTGTGATAAGATATGCATGAAAGTAAGATAATGAAGTTAACTGAAAGTTATCACGAAGATTTTAGTTCCGCTATTACCTGAAAACGTGTTTTATTTTCCAGAGTGTAAACTTATTAGTGCTGAGTGTAAATTTTACGTGTCTAATGTGATATCAGACAATGGCTCAACTAAGGACAGAGTTAACTTATCCAGAAAGTGAATGTTGAGTATGGAAGTTTGACTCCTACTTGTCGGTAATGTCAATGTTAGAGTTTAAGTGTCCTACCATAGTTAACTTATAAGTGTTCCAGAGTTAACTTATCTGAATGTGAGTGTTACGTGTGTTCCAGAGTTAACTTATCTGCAACATCATCATCACATTTCAGCTACCTTTGTAGCGCAACGTTCCGACAAGTTCATGCTAAAGCTCCCGGGGTCTTGTTCCATCCCTTCAAGGTCTTTACATTGCTTCCTTGTTTCCTTTTATGTATGTCTCCAGCTCAATTCTCCGTGTGTATGTATGTGTGTGTGTTTGTGTGTGTGTTTGTTGTAGTCTTCCCCTACTTCTTCTGCCCTGGAGATTCCAGAACTAAACCTGCCTTGTAATGCTATGTATGTATTTCATCAATGTGTAACATAATCAACGCTTCCGTATTCTCCTCAAATCTTGTTCCACTGGCACAATATTTGTCTTGTTGTTTCCATTAGTTTCACATTTGTGACCATGGCATACCATATTAATGCATAAAATTGCTGAATCACTCATTGATGGCTGTTTGTGACTTTATGGTTGCCCATTTTATCATTATTATTATTAATGTTCCAGGACTAGCGTGACAATTGAGTTGAAGATTACGATTTTTGTCTTTAACTTGATTTCTTTCCAGTTCCAAGTACGCCCTGTTGCAATGAAAGCTCCTCTTTCTTCCTGTATTCTTATTTTGACATAACTGTCTGTTCCTCCAAATTTATGGAGTTGTGAAGATAAAAGGTCTTGTGTTCGAGTCCCCACTTCTGTTGCTTTTCTATTATCTAGTTTTTCCCTTCTTTATTTCTTACGAGTGCCAGCAACATACCCACTTATGTTCGAGTCCCCACTTATGTGCGAGTCCCCACTTATGTGCGAGTCCCCACTTATGTGCGAGTCCCCACTTATGTGCGAGTCTCCACTTATGTGCGAGTCCCCACTTATGTGCGAGTCTCCACTTATGTGCGAGTCCCCACTTATGTGCGAGTCCCCACTTATGTGCGAGTCTCCACTTATGTGCGAGACCCCACTTATGTGCGAGTCCCCACTTATGTGCGAGTCCCCACTTATGTGCGAGTCCCCACTTATGTGCGAGTCCCCACTTATGTGCGAGTCCCCACTTATGTGCGAGTCCCCACTTATGTGCGAGTCCCCACTTATGTGCGAGTCCCCACTTATGTGCGAGTCCCCACTTATGTGCGAGTCCCCAATTATGAGCGAGTCCCCACTTATGTGCGAGTCCCCACTTATGTGCGAGTTCCCACTTATGTGCGAGTTCCCACTTATGTGCGAGTCCCCACTTATGTGTGAGTCCCCACTTATGTGCGAGTCCCCACTTATGTGCGAGTCCCCACTTATGTGAGAGTCCTCACTTATGTGCGAGTCCCCATTTATGCGCGAGTCCCCACTTATGTGCGAGTCCCCACTTATGTGCGAGTCCCCACTTATGTGCGAGTCCCCACTTATGTGCGAGTCCCCACTTATGTGCGAGTCCCCACTTATGTGCGAGTCCCCACTTATGTGTGAGTCCCCATTTATGTGCGAGTCCCCACTTATGTGTGAGTCCCCACTTATGTGCGAGTCCCCACTTATGTGTGAGTCCCCATTTATGTGCGAGTCCCCACTTATGTGCATTATTTGTTTCGTCTACATCTTGCAGTGATGGTTGGAGAGTCCACTCTTTGTTATCATTGGCTGCTTTTATTCTCGTTAACTTTATCTTTTCCTTGTGTATTTTCAGGCGTACTTGCTGTGACCTCTCTGTCATGTATTCTCATTTAAACTTAAACAAACATGTCATGTATTCTCATTTAAACTTAAACAAACATGTCATGTATTCTCATTTAAACTTAAACAAACATGTCATGTATTCTCATTTAAACTTAAACAAACATGTCATGTATTCTCATTTAAACTTAAACAAACATGTCATGTATTCTCATTTAAACTTAAACAAACATGTCATGTCTTAAATCGATCACACAAAACAAAACAAGAAAAATAAAAATGTATCTTCCGAATTGACAAATATATGTATGTTTGATTGCTAATATATGTATGTTTGATTGTTAATATATGTATGTTTGATTGTTAATATATGTATGTTTGATTGTTAATATATGTATGTTTGATTGTTAATATATGTATGTTTGATTGTTAATATATGTATGTTTGATTGTTAAAATATGTATGTTTGATTGTTAATATATGTATGTTTGATTGTTAATATATGTTTGTTTGATTGTTAATATATGTATGTTTGATTGTTAATATATGTATGTTTGATTGTTAATATATGTATGTTTGATTGTTAATATATGTATGTTTGATTGTTAATATATGTATGTTTGATTGTTAATATATGTAAGTTTGATTGTTAATATATGTATGTTTGATTGTTAATATATGCGCACTTAAGTATTATAGAATATCAGCGCGCGCACGTCTGAATGTCTAACACAGATATCACTATGTAGTTATAAATAGTTTGTATTATACTTTAACGCCGTCTAGTGTGAGAATTATTAGAGGAGGGCAAAGGTTAAACTAAAGGAAGACAGACAGATACAAAGAAAAACAGACAGACAGATATAGGCAGACATAGACAGACAGACAGACAGCCAGACAGACAGCCAGCAGACATCCAGACAGACATAGACAGACAGACAGACATCCAGACAGACAGCTAGCAGACATTCAGACAGACAGCCAGCAGACACCCAGACAGACAGACATTGATAGATAGACAAACGGAGAGAGAGAGAGTTGCGTGATAAATTCTCGCAACATCGTTTTATTACAATATCTATTTTATAACGCAAGGGCAACAACTGCTTGAAATTTATAGTCACTTTTCTCGGTAAGCATTTGTCTTCTCGCGTTGGTATTGAATGCAGTTAAGTTTTGAGCTGTGGTCATTTTTGCGCTGGACTGCGCATGACTGGTCTTGCTTTTTGGTCGATCGGTTTCCGCCCACCACTAGTGGAGTGAGCGATTTGAATGGCGAAAGAGATGCCTCGTTGAAGAGGGGATCTCCGCTATTTTTTTTGTTCTGTCAGGAATGTGAAAGTCCTCTTATGGATATTTCGTTTATTCGAGATGATACCTCTAGTGTTTCCCACATGTCGGGAGGCATAATATTTCTGTGTATTTCCTGAAGGCAAGGTAAATTAACATTTTCCTTAACTCTATCGATTTTTGGTCGTGAGCGATTTCGATTCATAGCCTGTCTTCGAAAGTCGTCGTCACGAGATGTTTTCCCAGCTCACATGTCGCTGTATTGTGCTGCATCGGTTGATGCAGGTCCCAAGGACTATTACTTGCTACTTGGTTACCTGAACTAGGTTTGAAAAACCTTTGTTATCTAGAGGATATTTTTGAGGACATTATTTATACTTCGGCAGACGTGTCTGTCTTGCTGAAGTCAGATTAAGGAGAGTGAACTGATCTCATACATCTGGTTATCTCCTGGCTGTTATAGAAAAGGATGGAGTTTTTCACCTGACTACATTTACAGCACTATGAAATATAACATGCATCTGACTCATCATTGTAATGCTGTATACCGTCCATTGCTGTATTGAATGTTGCTGTGATAATGACTGTTTGATGTGCCTACATATTCGCGTAACCATTTTGTCACTGTGGCGTCCACAATAAATAATGAAGAAAAAACGTCAACGGCTGTTACAAGAATCATTGACTTTACATGTCGTGAGTTTACTGACGTCCTATGTGGATTGCCCTGTTATTGTGTATGAACATTGTTTGACTGTACATCATCTACACACTACACAAAACCAGACATGCGGATACCATTCATCACCATATGGCATCACGCATCATTTGGTGGCCATAAGCTGGGTTGATCTGGTACCAGCAAACACGGGGTCCCTTACCCACTTCATTTTCAACAAGAATTCATCAGCATCCTTCAAGAAATTAACATTCTTCAAGACAGTCAACATCTTCAAAATTTTCAAAGTACTCGGCGTTGCCCGGTAAAAGTCAAAATTTCAACTTTTTGACGGAAACAAGAATTTGACAGTACCCGGCGTTGTTACATGTTGCCGGATAACTCGGACTGCTGTTATCTTTTACGCAAGTCAAGCAAGTTGCTGCTGTCAAGGTTCCAGTGCTGTCGTTTTTGTGAAGGTCAAGTGCCGGTTGAAACGGGTTGTTTTCTGAAGAAGGCCAAGTACCGATTTCCATCAACTTACTTTTGGATTAGAAGGTCAAGTGCCGAAACAACTCAACACACAGTATTTCAGAAGCTCTTGTACCGTCGTGTTAGCAGTGGAAGCAGTTCAGATGTGCCATCATCGTTGGAGCTTCGCTCTTTAGGACGTTGATTGACATCCGTTTTTTCTGCTGTTCTACGATTGGAAGCCTTTAAGTTAAGTGGCCTGTTTGTATGTAAACTGTGCCCTTATACTTCTGCTGAGTCTTCTGTGTATCATCTCATTCTATATGTTATATGTTTATATGTTATTTGTATATTTATATGTTTATATTTCAGCGGGTTCTCGGTTGGGTGGTTGTCGCGAAATTGGTTTCAAGTCATTGCAAATGAGTTCAGTTAGATTTATAAACCCATCTACGATCGAGTGACCGCTTTCAAAATGGCGGCGTATAAGCGAAACGTGTATCGGACAGAGGGAATCGCCAACAATAATTAAAAATAGAAGGGAACCCGTATGAAAAGGATTTTACATTTCAGTACAGGGAAGGATGGTGTATAACTGCATATAAGATGGAACGGTAGGAAGTTCTCATTTACGGAGATATATGCGTATTTCGGCTGCCCACAGTTATGCTAAAAGCATGTAAACCCACTTCTGTTCTAAATATTAAAATCAACAAATAACAGTTTGGGAATTTACATGGATAGGAAGATAGAGTTTTATCAGCTGTATAAAACTAGATAAGATGGAACAATATGGATATTATATATGCTGAGAATGAGAAAGGCAAAATTTCAGTCGACGCACAGATCGGCTGAAATCACGGTTCGGGAAGGATTTTTTTCAGGTCTAGTCTTAGGCTGTGACGTATCTGCTCTCCGATACGTTCGCGCTATCGTATATAAAGCGTTTCGGTAAAACTCTGAGAAGACCCAACGCAAGAGGTTGAGACAAGACTGAGGGCAGATAACGCCACGACTCTAAATCCATCTGAAGTGTGAGCGGATCGCCAGAAAATTTCAGTCTAAGTGTCTGGAGTCTGAGGGTAAGCGAATTTACGATAGCTATCCTGTATAATAATTTCTTTTATTTTGTATTACAGGTTCATTTAGAATTCACAAAATATGCCTGTATAATATTCATTGATATAACGTATTATTATTTTAATATGATTTATTCATGTGCTTAGTGGAAGATGGTTGCTTGTACAAAAAACGTATCAAAACTAGCCCCACAGCCAAATAGAAAATATTTATTATATTTAATGCTGTATCTCGTCGATATTAAATGCATTATCGCTTACGAAGATAAGGGCAGTCCCATGACCAGAGATTGTCATAGGGAAATGAAGTGTTAGAAACTTCATCATGGAAGATCCCAGTTACGAGGTTAGGTGACTAGTCCCCTTCCTCGCTGCCTTTGCCTTCCCTAGTTCGAGCGCACAACTTTGTACCCATTTACAGCTGGTAAACTGGAGTGTTCTATAGCCAGTTTCAGTAGAAAGCAACCTGATCACGTGGTCACTCACTCTCTTTATTTATGTATTAATTTTGTGTAGATGCTAAGAATAGCATCAGTATTTGAATTTGTACTGGATATGATTTGGAAGGATCAAGTTATAGATCAGAAAGGGATGTATAGGAGCGGAATAAACCAGATGATGTTTATTACTGATATGTTAATATTAATTCTGTATAATTGAAATGATGTTACTTGCTATGACTGTATAACTTTGACACCTGATGACTGACTTGTCTGACTTATGTGCTAGTCAGTTACACTTAATTGACATGTTAATATTAATGCTATATCACTGAAATGATGTCCTTGCTTACTATGATTGTATAACGGTGACATCTGATGACTGACTGGTCTGACATATGTGCTAGTCAGCTACAAGTCTAGCCAGATACTAGCCAAGGCTGATATGTTACAGGTTCCATGAAATAACTCAAACCAGACTGTCCAGTATCAGAAGCCGGTGCAGTTTACCCGAGGCAATCCCACAAAAGTGCAGGACCCCAAAGAGTGAACTTCAACTGGTCATTGGCATCCCTACTGTTGGGCCTACCAAGTCTGATAAGGACAGTTTCAGCAGTATCAAGTTGGAAAGATAAGTGTCCTGTTTGACACTGACCACCTATACATGTGAAACAGCCAATAGTTGAAAACAATAAGTAACCATACATAAACTCAGTCAACTGATGACAGTTATCCTTAAATTCAAAGGACTAATAACAGTGATTTCAGTAAATTTATTATTTAAGATCTTGAAGTATAAACAGACAATAATAGTAATTGTGTGAATATTTTTATATATATGTGTATACTCTTTTCCAACTAGTAGAAATAGAATATTAGTGTAATTATTAAACTATTTTAACTGTACCTGAGGATTTATTCACTTCTTCCATTTGTGGTTTCAGTGAATGTTCATTTTACTTATCCCCTAGAATATAAGTAATCATAAGATAGTCACAGGGAGGAGACACCTTAAATCCTGGTACTACTTCTTACCAACTGGGCCAGGGTTTTCACAGTCTGACTATTTTTATGATAACAATACACCAGTGCTTATTTCTAAGACTGGGGTATTACTTGTAAGACCAGAACTCTTTACTGGCATACTGTTACATAATAAATAATTTTAAATAACCTCCCGCTACAGTGGGGGCTCGTCTGCGGGATATATCTTTGATATTCCTGAGCCAACTTTCTATTTCTGCTGTGTAGAAAATTTTTTTTTTTGAAAATTTTTTGGAAAGAGTAACATAGTAGGAAATAATTATATTTTTAGGAGTACCATTGAGTACAGATAAAGAAAGCTGTTTCATATATGGTGAAGTCAGTTTAATTAACTTTAATTTTAATTAAGTTAATTATATTGTAGTAAATTAGTTTGAGTAAGATCACTTGCCCTACTAGACTACAGATACATCATGGCTGACTTGGTCAAATTTAGGTCTGCTACACTGCAGGTGGGAAAAGAGCTTGGCATGGATGGTGACGCTCTGATCCGGTATGTCACGACGGAATGTGAAAAGTACACCGAGAGAGAAGCAAAGCAATTAGAAGCAGAGAGAGAAGCCAAGAAATTAGAAGCAGAGAGAGAAGCCAAGAAATTAGAATTAGAAGCAGAAAGAGAAGCCAAGAAATTGGAAGCAGAAAGAGAAGCCAAGAAATTGGATGCAGAAAGAGAAGCCAAGAAATTAGAAGCTGAGAGAGAGAAGAAAGGAGGTTACAAGCAGAGAGAGACCATGAGCTGAAAATGAGACAGCTTGATCTTGAACTTCAGGCTGGGACTATCACCCATGGTAATAGCTCACCTCATTCTGCGAATAGCTCTTTTCAGAACACAGCAAATGGGGCCATGAACTTCCACCTAGATCCATTTGTTGAAAAGGAGGACGCAATAGAGTCGTACCTGGATAGGTATGAAAGGCTAGCCTCTACATATGGACTGGAAAAGGAAAAATGGAGTCTAAAGTTATCCCAGGGATTGAGAGGTATTGCATATGATGTGTTTCTGAAACTCCCCAAAGAAGATCAGGAAAATTATGAAATACTAAAGCAAGCCTTACTGATCCGGTATGAAAAGAACTCTGAGGCATATAGGAAGAAATTTAGAACTTCTAAACCTCTACCTGGAGAAACATATAACCAGTTCTCAGCTAGGCTAGAAACGTATTTGTTGAAATGGAGTAGTTTAGGTAAGTATCAGAAAACCTACGAGGATCTGAAAGAAATGGTTATGTTAGAGCAAGTGAAAGATTCCATGTCTCAAGAAATGAGGAAATTCCTTATGGAACAAGGAGCAGAGAGGCTGGAAGACATTTTGAAATGTGCAGAGAGATACCAAGCAGCTCAAGCTGAATTGGTAGGAACAAAAAGGAAGCAGGTAGAAGGATATAAGCCACCACCGCAGAATACCGATTTTGACCAGATGGATCAACCATACAGATACAAGCAAAGATTTGATAATAAGGACAAGAACCCTCAGACTCAGGAAAAGAAACCCTACAAACAGGGAGCTAAGTGGTGCAAATTTTGTAAGATGAGCAACCACAACACGGATGAATGTGGGAGGAAAAAAACCCCTTCATCATGCTGCATGTCTACAGGTGAGGACTTCTGTTAGGAAGGAACTGACTGTGAGTCAGAATAGCCTCCATCACCCACCTACCCGGAGATAGTGACTGTGAATGGCAAACAAGTCACAGGAATGTATGACACAGGTTTGTCCTATGACGCAGTCGTGTGTGCATCTCTGGTGTGCCCTGAACAAATCACCACAGAAACAGTAGAGATTCAAGGGCCACTAAAAGGAACATCACCCCTTACTTTACCCATAGCAAAGATTCATGTCAGTTGT
Organism: Oreohelix idahoensis; assembly: GCA_024509875.1. Lineage (NCBI taxonomy): Eukaryota > Metazoa > Mollusca > Gastropoda > Stylommatophora > Oreohelicidae > Oreohelix > Oreohelix idahoensis. The sequence goes on along the minus strand of JAMPIV010018572.1, from coordinate 70,141 downwards.
CGCTATGTGGAAGGGGAGATAAATGCAGCTGTGATAGATGATCCCTTTTACCCCCTAATGTTGGGGCGTAAATATGTTTTCTTAGGAGACCCTGTAAAACCTATGGTTATGGCAGGAATCCAGACCAAGGCTGACTCCAGGAACATAGAGAGGGACACCAACGTAAAATTTCATTCAACTGAAATGAAACGGGCTCAAGAAGCAGACAGCACGTTGAAGCCTTGTTTTGGCAAATTATCAAAAACACATAAAGCTCCAAGGAAAGGACATTTCTATATGGAACATGGACTCTTGTACAGGAAAGCTGGAAGAGGGACGAAAAGTCATGGTCAAATTGTTGTACCATCCACCTATAGGAATAAGGTTATAGGCTGGGGACACATATCAACTTTGAGTGAACACCTGGGTAATGGTGCCACAAAACAAAGAATAGCCACCCAGTTCTACTGGCCAGGTATTACGGAAGACATAAATCAGTATGTAAATTCCTGTCCAGAGTGCACCTATGTAGATTCAGAAAGTCGACGGAAGAGTCTTCATCAAAAGTCTACAAGAAAACCAGCAATCATGGGTATTTCCGAGATTTGCACTGGAGGGGAAAGGAAACATCCCACACAGGGTCAATTGCAGTCTGAACCCCATGCGCTGGAAAAAAGGAACAAATCACGTAGCGAAAATCAAACACCTACGGATTTGCGAGGAAAAAACCACATCCAACTATCAACGAAAAGAGGGCGGTAAACTTCATGGGAAACCTACCGACCCCGTTTCACCAGCAGTAAGAGCCTGGATGAAAAGCCGTACAGGAAGAAGAGAGATAGTAAAGGATGAATATATGCTTGGAAAACAGAATGTGGGCGCAGATTTTCTTAGTCGTTATCCCACAGAGCTTGAGGAGGATAGAAGGAAGGAAAACTAACCTCGGAATGGTCGATTTGCAATTGTCTTGTACCCAATAGTTAAGCTAGATATCATCCAGCTTAAAATATGGGGGAGCTATGTCGCGAAATTGGTTTCAAGTCATTGCAAATGAGTTCAGTTAGATTTATAAACCCATCTACGATCGAGTGACCGCTTTCAAAATGGCGGCGTATAGCGCGAAATGTGTATCGGACAGAGGAAATCGCCAACAATAATTAAAAATAGAAGGGAATCCGTATGAAAAGGATTTTACATTTCAGTACAGGGAAGGATGGTGTATAACTGCATATAAGATGGAACGGTAGGAAGTTCTCATTTACGGAGATATATGCGTATTTCGGCTGCCCACAGTTACGCTAAAAGCATGTAAACCCACTTCTGTTCTAAATATTAAAATCAACAAATAACAGTTTGGGAATTTACATGGATAGGAAGATAGAGTTTTATCAGCTGTATAAAACTAGATAAGATGGAACAATATGGATATTATATATGCTGAGAATGAGAAAGGCAAAATTTCAGTCGACGCACAGATCGGCTGAAATCACGGTTCGGGAAGGATTTTTTCAGGTCTAGTCTTAGGCTGTGACGTATCTGCTCTCCGATACGTTCGCGCTATCGTATATAAAGCGTTTCGGTAAAACTCTGAGAAGACCCAACGCAAGAGGTTGAGACAAGACTGAGGGCAGATAACGCCACGACTCTAAATCCATCTGAAGTGTGAGCGGATCGCCAGAAAATTTCAGTCTAAGTGTCTGGAGTCTGAGGGTAAGCGAATTTACGATAGCTATCCTGTATAATAATTTCTTTTATTTTGTATTACAGGTTCATTTAGAATTCACAAAATATGCCTGTATAATATTCATTGATATAACGTATTATTATTTAATATGATTTATTCATGTGCTTAGTGGAAGATGGTTGCTTGTACAAAAACGTATCAAAACTAGCCCCACAGCCAAATAGAAAATATTTATTATATTTAATGCTGTATCTCGTCGATATTAAATGCATTATCGCTTACGAAGATAAGGGCAGTCCCATGACCAGAGATTGTCATAGGGAAATGAAGTGTTAGAAACTTCATCATGGAAGATCCCAGTTACGAGGCTAAGGTGACTAGTCCCCTTCCTCGCTGCCTTTGCCTTCCCTAGTTCGAGCGCACAACTTTGTACCCATTTACAGCTGGTAAACTGGAGTGTTCTATAGCCAGTTTCAGTAGAAAGCAACCTGATCACGTGGTCACTCACTCTCTTTATTTATGTATTAATTTTGTGTAGATGCTAAGAATAGCATCAGTATTTGAATTTGTACTGGATATGATTTGGAAGGATCAAGTTATAGATCAGAAAGGGATGTATAGGAGCGGAATAAACCAGATGATGTTTATTACTGATATGTTAATATTAATTCTGTATAATTGAAATGATGTTACTTGCTATGACTGTATAACTTTGACACCTGATGACTGACTTGTCTGACTTATGTGCTAGTCAGTTACACTTAATTGACATGTTAATATTAATGCTATATCACTGAAATGATGTCCTTGCTTACTATGATTGTATAACGGTGACATCTGATGACTGACTGGTCTGACATCTGTGCTAGTCAGCTACAAGTCTAGCCAGATACTAGCCAAGGCTGATATGTTACAGGTTCCATGAAATAACTCAAACCAGACTGTCCAGTATCAGAAGCCGGTGCAATTTACCCGAGGCAATCCCACAAAAGTGCAGGACCCCAAAGAGTGAACTTCAACTGGTCATTGGCATCCCTACTGTTGGGCCTACCAAGTCTGATGGACAGTTTCAGCAGTATCAAGTTGGAAAGATAAGTGTCCTGTTTGACACTGACCACCTATACATGTGAAACAGCCAATAGTTGAAAACAATAAGTAACCATACATAAACTCAGTCAACTGATGACAGTTATCCTTAAATTCAAAGGACTAATAACAGTGATTTCAGTAAATTTATTATTTAAGATCTTGAAGTATAAACAGACAATAATAGTAATTGTGTGAATATTTATATATATATGTGTATACTCTTTTCCAACTAGTAGAAATAGAATATTAATGTAATCATTAAACTAATTTAACGGTACCTGAGGATTTATTCACTTTTTCCATTTTGTGGGTTCAGTGAATGTACATTTTACTTATCCCCTAGCATATAAGTAATCATAAGATAGTCACAGGGAGGAGACACCTTAAATCCTGGTACTACTTCTTACCAACTGGGCCAGGGTTTTCACAGTCTGACTATTTTTATGATAACAATACACCAGTGCTTATTTCTAAGACTGGGGTATTACTTGTAAGACCAGAACTCTTTACTGGCATACTGTTACATAATAAATAATTTTAAATAACCTCCCGCTACAGTGGTGTCTCCGTAGATCATGCCACGTCATAGAGGTCGTCTATTGTGAGCGTTTTCTGTAGGGTGAGCAAATTTCCGATACTGGAATTTGCTAAGCGACTTCTGTTGCTATTTATGTTAGCTGTGATGACATGTTTTAATATTGTTTTCGTTATTATTTCGCATTCTTTAGTTTTGTTTTGATTTGTTTGTATTTGTTAGCCTACTCTTGTCTATAATTTAGTTTCATACAACATTTTTGTTTATACACTGTGGTGTCATGTATTTTGTTTAATTCTATCGCAGATATCGTCACATTTTTTGTGATATTTCATTAATTTCTGCATTATTTTTAGTTGATTTCTGCGAACGTTTTTGTATTGTTGCTGATCTTTGTTATTGTTTACATTGTTATTGTTTACATTGTTTGCATTGTTTACATTTTCAATGTTTACATTCTGCATGTGTTTACATAGTCATTGTTTACAGTTATAGTAATTAGTTAATGGGCTATGCTAATGCACTGTTACTACTACACTGATGATAAATGAATGATGAATAGTGTCGTGCACTATTGAATGAGAAGTGCACTTATGATCAAGAATTGAGTGTTGATATTTCATATACAAGTTCTTTGATTGGAGACTTGTTTCCCACAGAGACTGGGATAATATAAGGTGATGTGAATATACAAGTGCTTAATTAAGACTTGTTACACTTAGGTTTGAAATAAATTAGTTAATTATTTCAGGTTTTGGACTCATATATTACTCAACATGTCTACATTTGAGCACTTTATTGAGCAGGGTAAATTGCTTGGGAAGACTGGTGATAAGTTAGAAGAATTTGCAACTGCTCGATATGATAAAGCAATGGAAGCTGAACAAAAGAAACTGCAGATGCAGGTGGATGAAAAAAGATTCCAAATGGAAATGGAAAAACAAAAAAGGGAATCAGAAGCTGAGGAAAGAAAACTTCAGCTAGAAGCTGAAAGATTTCAAAAAGAGGCTGAAAATAAAAGACTTGAAAAAGAGGCTGAGAATAAAAGACTTGAAAAAGAGGCTGAGAATAAAAGACTTGAGAAAGAAGCTGAAAGACTTCAAATAGAGGCTCAGGCTGAGGAAAGAAGATTACAGAGAGAGTCTGATGAGAGGAAAGAGAAAGCAAAAATGGAACATGAAGAAAAGGTCTTAGCTTTAGAGTTGGAAAAATTGAAATTGATGAACATGAGTAATGGTAATGATTCAAACAAGGGTTCATCTTCTGGTAAGGCTAATAATGATACTTTTAAGATTAAGTTACCAACATTTAGTCCTTCCAGTGATGACATAATGTTCTATCTGGACAGATTTGAACAAGCATGTACAGCTCATAACATAGACAAAGCAAAATATGTTTATCAGTTATCAGGGATACTGACAGGTAAAGCTCTAAGTATATTAAATATGGTGGATGAACCTGACAAGAACAATTATGAGGTTGTCAGGGCCGCTTTGTTAAAGAAATATCAGCTTAACGAAGACGGCTATCGTCTACAATTTAAAAACATGTTACCTGAAAATGGAGTTGAATTCTCCGAGTTTATTGCAAGAATACGCATTACTTTCTCACGATGGGTTGAACTATCTAAGACGGAAAAAACTTATGAAGGACTTATGGACTTAATACTTAGAGACAAAGTCATGTCGTCTGTCAATGAGTCTTTCCTTGCTTTCCTTCATGAACGTAAACCTAAAACAATAAAAGAAATGGAAGATTTCTGTTGCCAATACGTAACTGCGCACCCACACATAACCATGGGTAACTCTAAGGTGAAAGAAGGTTTACCAGTTGCTTCGGCAGCTCCGTATGGCCAAAACTTTGCTCGTAGATTCCAACAAAATTTTGATAGAAAGAGTAGCGGTAATTTCTGTCAAAATTTTGTTGGAATCTACGAGCAAAGTTTTGGCCATACGGAGCTGCCGAAGCCCTCAGAACCAAACAAATAGATGTTCGCATCAATGTGAACATGATAGTAATCGTGGAAACTGGAATTCGAACCAGGATAACAATTACAATAGAGACAATAATAACTGCAGAGATAATAATAACTCTGATAACTTCAGAGGTAATAATAGTCGGGGTAGATCTCAACACAAAAAAAAAGAGATATCAGCAGGCTAATGCTGTACAACAGGAAACTGAGGGAGCCTGTAATCATGTTGTTGATAATAAAAACTTTGACGCTGTCACTGGTTCTGCTTTTGACTTTGAGAGAGCAAACAAATGCCCCCAATGCAGTACTTTATTCGAACCGGGTACCATAACTACTTTGAGTTGTGGTCACCCACTTCCCGCTCTTCCTGCTGCTGTTGCGCATGACGGGAGGGGTTCTTTAATTCTACATAAGGGTCTTGTTAATGATACTCCGGTCTCACTACTTTTCGATACCGGATGCACCACTATTGGTGTTAGACAATCGCTTGTAGATCCATCTTGTGCTACAGGAAGGGTTATTAAATGTGTCACATTTGGCGGCACTCTAGAAAAATATCCTACTGCTGTAATTCGCATTGCCACTCCTTTCTTTACTGGAGATGTGCATGCATGTCTTTTACCTAATCCTATTGCGGACCTTATTATTGGTCGTATTCACGGAGTTAGGGAGTGTACCCCACAGCAGATTGCTGCTTGGGAAGATAATAACATGCAAGCTACAAATGCAGTAGTTACAAGAGCACAAGCTCTACAAACACCCGAAACTTCACTGAATGGTGATAATGAAGTTGATAGCCAAGATAGTCACTTCGTAATCACTCGTGACTCTTTCATAAAATTGCAAGAAGAAGATCCTTCTTTAAAAAAATTCTTCATTCTTGCGAAGAAAGGTGATCCGAATCAGGATACAAATAGAAAATCTTGGATTGCAATGAGAAACGGCGTACTTGTACGTATGGTACAAGATTCGACTACGTCGGCACATTCGCAAATTCTTGTTCCCAAGAGCATGAGAGTGCAAATATTGCAACATGCTCATGACTCGCAATGTGCTGGACATATGGGTTTTGCCCGTACGAAGTCGAGAGTCCTTGCGGCTTTCTTTTGGCCTTTTGTCAACAAGGACATTCGTATTTACTGCCGATCATGCAAGGTATGTCAGGAGGTCAAATCTAGAGGACCACGACATGCTGCGCCTATCCAGGCTGCTGACATTCCTATTCGGCCGTTTCAGAAAATGGCCATAGATATTATTGGCCCTTTTAAGGTCAAGTCGGCCAGAGGACATCAGTTTATCCTTACATGTGTCGATATGTGCACACGTTGGCCAGAGGCTATCCCTCTTAAGAGCATATCTACTACAGATATCGCAGATGCTCTTTGGTTGATATTTTCTCGCTTGGGGTTCCCCAGAGAAATATTGTCAGACCATGGCACTCAACTCATATCGGACACTATGTCACAGGTAATGTCTACCTTACATATTGAACGATCTCTCAGTAGTATCTACCATCCTATGTCTAATGGGTTAGTTGAGCGTCTGAATAGAACGCTCAAGACTTTGCTTGGTAAGATAACTGAAGATCATCCTCAAGATTGGGACATTGTTTTACCCGCGGCTCTCTTTGCCTATAGAGAAGTCCCTAATGAACACACAGGATTTTCTCCCTTCGAACTTGTCTTTGGCGCGCGTCCACGCGGCCCTATGTCTTTATTACACGATCTCATCACTGCCGATGATATTAGCGATGAAACTCAATCCTCATATGAGTATGTCATTGCTCTTAGACAAAAGATCATTGAGGCATGTAAGCTAGCAACTGCTTCATCAGAAATTGCTAAAGAGAAGGCAAGACAGTTTGCTAACAAGAATAGATGTCTACGACAACTTTGTCCAGGTGACAAAGCATTCGTCCTACTCCCCAGTAGGGAAAATAGACTTCTTATTGCATGGAAAGGTCCGTATGCAATAGTCGCTCGGATTTCCGATGTTGACTATGTGGTCGATATTGATGGAAAGCATAAAACTTTCCACATAAACATGCTTTCGGAATTTCACGAACGTCCGGACTATTTGCTGCCTATTTTCCAGGCAACGGATGATGCTCCTGCACCTCACGGTCATTATTCATCCCTGTCTGTCATACAGGATGAGGAATCTACCTTCTCTGATGTTAATCTTCCCCTTCCAGTGGTTCCATTACATTCCACGGAATCTTGGAAAAACGTTTCTGTTTCTCCTAATCTTTCTGGTGACGAACATCGACAAGTCTCGTCGATGTTACAAACATTTCAGGATGTTCTCACTGACATTCCTGGACACACAGATGTCATAGAACATGACATAATTCTTACCGACAATAATCCAATTAGGGTTAGGCCGTATCCTATTCCTATACACTTTCAGTCGCAGGTGGAAAAGGAATTGGATGAAATGATGTCAATTAAATATAATTGAACCATCGACTTCACCATATTCTTCTTCCATGGTTATTGTCCGGAAGAAGGATAAGAACATACGAATTTGCGTTGATTATCGCAAATTGAATCAGGTCACAAAGTTCGATGCTGAACCGATGCCTTTGTTAGAAGATCTACTGATTAGACTTTCTAATTCTAGATTCTTCACTAAACTTGACTTGTCTAAAGGTTATTGGCAAGTGCCTTTAGCAGAGCATGCCAAACCTCTTACTGCTTTTTCTACACCTAGGGGTCTATTTCAATGGAATGTTATGCCTTTTGGTCTCATGAACGCCCCTGCCACTTTCGTTCGCATGATGCGTCGAATTCTGTCACATCGTTCGGATGTCATCGCATACTTAGATGACATCTGTCTCTTCAGTGATACCTGGGAAGATCACTATTTAGGGTTATATGACTTACTGTCCACTCTACGTGAGAATAATTTGACAGCAAAACCTTTCTAAAGCTTTTGTTGGTTTTGGTGAAATCTCTTTCCTGGGTCATCGTGTTGGTCATGGTCTCTTGAAGACAGAAGACCACAATACTTCCAAAATACTGAACATCTCTGTTCCTAAAACGAAGAAACAAGTTAGGAGTCTCTTAGGTTTAATTCAATTTTATGGGAGATTTATTCCAAATTTATCTTCGATCATGGCACCTCTCTCAACATTGTTGAAGAAAGGTTCGCCTAATCTGGTCCGTTGGTCTGGAGAATGCCAATCTTCACTAGACCAAATCAAGAATATATTTTCTTCTCCTCCCATCCTAAGATTACCTACTCTTGATAGGACTTTTGTTCTTCGAAGTGATGCTTCATCCACTGGGATTGGAGCAGCACTGATGCAAGAATATGCAAATACTCTGCATCCTGTTATGTACATTTCTAGAAAACTAAATGCGGCAGAGAGGAACTACTCGGTTTTAGACCGTGAGTTGTTAGCGATGGTTTGGTCAATTCTAAAGCTACAAAGATTCCTCCTGGGCGCACATTTCATTCTAGAGACTGATCAGAAAGCTCTTACAGCTATTCAGACTAAGAATTTGAAGAGTTCGAGATCCACTCGATATGCTATAGCTCTTCAACCTTTTCACTTCACGGTACGAGCTATCCGTGGTGCGGATAATGTGATGGCTGACATTTTGTCTAGATGCCCACATGACTCCAACTAATACTTCTGTCCTATATTTCCATATATTACAGAGTCATAACACACCTATATTACTACAATAGATTAGCACATCTGTACTCACTTTATATGTACACACTATCGTGCTTTGTTGTCATCTTCTTCTGTTCGTTTTTTAAGATGATAGAGGAAGACTGAGTAGTTAATATAAGGGCCGTTAGTTTACTAAACAGCCACAATTATTAATAATGTATTGTACCTTATGAAGCATATTAGTTATTAATTAGCATTATAATGCTTGTACTTTCTCAGAATGTCATTGATGAGCTGAGGACTTACCTTACTAGTATCAAGCATGACGAGTTCTAGATTGTGTACTTACCCTCGGAATGCCAGAGCATATGTCCTGGATCGTCATGTAGTTTAACTTTACTATGTACTTATGTCATTACATGTCAAAGAATGTACTATTTAAATTTTCCTATCAGATTTGTACATCCATTTTTAAAGACAATATTAGAGTATGCTGTTTAATGATGATTATGGTAACTTGCATACGTATATTGTGTTTACATGCTAACGTGATGTGTGTTGGTGACACCTCCCCGATGTGAATATTTTTTGAGACATATTTATTTTTCTGTTGAGGTATATCCTCACCAGACACTCTATATTTAGCCTCATGTTAGGCAATTTAATTAATTATCAGCGCATAATTCGTGCGTTTTGAGCCGCTTATCGCATGCTCTTTGATATTTAAAAAAAAAAAAAATATGTTCCACATTTTTTTTTTATCGGGAGGAGGTGGTGATATGTTGCGTGATAAATTCTCGCAACATCGTTTTATTACAATATCTATTTTATAACGCAAGGGCAACAACTGCTTGAAATTTATAGTCACTTTTCTCGGTAAGCATTTGTCTTCTCGCGTTGGTATTGAATGCAGTTAAGTTTTGAGCTGTGGTCATTTTTGCGCTGGACTGCGCATGACTGGTCTTGCTTTTTGGTCGATCGGTTTCCGCCCACCACTAGTGGAGTGAGCGATTTGTATGGCGAAAGAGATGCCTCGTTGAAGAGGGGATCTCCGCTATTTTTTGTTCTGTCAGGAATGTGAAAGTCCTCTTATGGATATTTCGTTTATTCGAGATGATACCTCTAGTGTTTCCCACATGTCGGGAGGCATAATATTTCTGTGTATTTCCTGAAGGCAAGGTAAATTAACTTTTTCCTTAACTCTATCGATTTTTGGTCGTGAGCGATTTCGATTCATAGCCTGTCTTCGAAAGTCGTCGTCACGAGATGTTTTCCCAGCTCACATGTCGCTGTATTGTGCTGCATCGGTTGATGCAGGTCCCAAGGACTATTACTTGCTACTTGGTTACCTGAACTAGGTTTGAAAAACCTTTGTTATCTAGAGGATATTTTTGAGGACATTATTTATACTTCGGCAGACGTGTCTGTCTTGCTGAAGTCAGATTAAGGAGAGTGAACTGATCTCATACATCTGGTTATCTCCTGGCTGTTATAGAAAAGGATGGAGTTTTTCACCTGACTACATTTACAGCACTATGAAATATAACATGCATCTGACTCATCATTGTAATGCTGTCTACCGTCCATTGCTGTATTGAATGTTGCTGTGATAATGACTGTTTGATGTGCCTACATATTCGCGTAACCATTTTGTCACTGTGGCGTCCACAATAAATAATGAAGAAAAACGTCAACGGCTGTTACAAGAATCATTGACTTTACATGTCGTGAGTTTACTGACGTCCTATGTGGATTGCCCTGTTATTGTGTATGAACATTGTTTGACTGTACATCATCTACACACTACACAAAACCAGACATGCGGATACCATTCATCACCATATGGCATCACGCATCAGATACATGAAGACAATGAGGTCAAAGAGGGGAAAGTAGACAAGGGAGGCACAGACGTAATGGGTCACAATAAAAAAAGACATCGAGATCAATAGGGAATCCAGTTAGGAGTTAGTAGGCAGACCAACATGGAAAGATACGCACGCGGAAGATAGCGCAAATGTTCCTTTCTCTCAATTTAGCTTTCATACTGAATTCATTTATTCCCATATGCATTTTACATATCAATGTCAAGGAATTCAACGTTGCAAAGTAAAATAAAATAGCACACTCATATTAACATTAACTACTTATAAACATGACATAAAATATGTAAAAAAGTACAAACATCGTCATTAGAACCTACAATTGATATTATAAGAAAAGATAATCTGATTAGGGGGGCATGTAATCAAAACTAATAAAGTATTCGAAAAGTCTACGATTGTATGAATAGGGACTGAAAGAAAGCGAACGAACTTTATTTTCAAAGTGTTGAGGGAAAGGAACTTAGGCCCGTCTAAGAGAGAGAGAGAAAGAGAGAGAGAAAGCGAGAGAGAGAGAGAGAGAGAGAGAGAGAGAGAGAGCGAGAGAGCGAACGAACTTTGTTTTCAAAGTGTTGAGAAATAGGAACATAGGTTCGTCTAAGAGAGAACGAACGAACGAACTTTATTTTCAAAGGGTTGAGAATTGGGCTCACAGGCCCGTCTGACATTCTGCCCTTCCTTTCTCTCGTCTTTTATACTGATTTCATTTATTCTCACATATATTTTACCCATCAATTCAAGGAATTCAACGTTGTAAAGGTAAAATAATAGCATACTCACATTCACAGTATCTAATTATAAACATGAAATAGAATATGTTGAAAAGTACAAACTAAGTATTACCATGAAACAAAATATGTTGAAAAGCACTAACATCATCATTAAACCTACACTCGATATTATATCATTTGTTCGGAAAAATAATCACATCAGGGGGGCAGATAATCAGAACTCATAAAGTATTCGAAAAGTTTACGATTGTTTGAATAGGGACTGAGGTTGTTATGTTTTAGATAATGTGGAAAATAGTTCCAAAGATGAGCAGCAGAGTAAGCTAAGCTTTTCTTGAATAAGTCAAGCCTAGGCTTGGGCACTTGTATTTTGTGAAGGCGTTGACTGCGTCTTTCATTGTATTTGAACATTGGCCACAGATATGTTGGAGCATTCTGTGACAGGATTTTGTGAACAAATTTAGCTTTGTTGAACAGAAAGCGCTTTCTTAGAGGCAGTATTTTGAGATCTTTATATAGATCTACACACTGTGTTTGGCAGTTGTCAGAAACTAGACGCATTGCATGCTTTTGTAGTGAATGGAGTCTTTTTGTGTTGGACATAGAACAACCATCCCAGATTGTGGAGCAATAGTCAAGGTTTGTTTGTATGTGAGATATATAGAACAATTTTCGTGCATCTTCATCTAGGAAATGTTTGATTTTAGCCAACTGGTAAACTTTCTGTGCCGTTTGCTTGGTCAGTGCATGAACATGTGAGTTTCAATTTAGATGCTGGTCAACGACTATTCCTAGAGTTTTATGTTCATTAACGTTTCCAATTGGTGAGGTACCAATATAGATCTGAAGTGTTGTTTTCTCAGAATTTTGTAATTTTTGTCTAGTTGATATTAACATGCACTTTGTTTTAATTATATTAATTAGCATGCGATTTCCGATGCTCCACTTAATCAGATTGTCTGTATCTTTTTGTAACGATAGTTCGAGTGTGTTGCAACTTGTATCACTTGTATAGATAGTACAGTCATCAGCAAATAGGTCACAGGATGCGTGCTCGACGTGTAGTGGAAGGTCATTAATGTATATGGCAAAAAGTAATGGCCCAAGAATAGAGCCCTGAGGAACGCCGGTATTTATTACGGTTGGGTTTGAGCAAGAGTTATTGTAAGAAACTACATAGATAGGTGGATAGATAGATAGGTGGATAGATAGATAGGTGGATAGATAGATAGACAGATAGATAGATAGACAGACAGACAGACAGATAGATAGATAGATAGAGACAAACAGACAGATAGACAAACAGACAGACATATAGGCAGGCAGGCAGACAGACAGACAGACAGACAGACAGACAGACAGACAGACAGATAGATAGATAGATAGATAGATAGATAGATAGATAGATAGATAGATAGATAGATAGATAGATAGATAGATAGATAGATAGATAGATAGATAGATAGATAGATAGATAGGAATTCTGAATGTCCCGTGTATCTGAAGCAGTTATAATGTTTAAAACTCCCATTTTTCTCCAGGCAATAATTCACTAACGTCGCAAATGTAAACGGAAGCAATAAAACGGATCATCTTTGTGTTGTGAACTGCTGATGGACGGCCAATAGAATTGTGATCATCCGTGTGTTGTGAACTGCTGATGGACGGCCAATAGATTATAGAACCTCGATCATTTTTGTGTCTAGAACGGGTAATGGACGGCCAATAGAGCTCTGACCATTCTTGTGTGTAGAATGGGTGATGGGCGGCTATCTATCGATCTGATAGGTCGTTAAACATAAAATTATGGACTAGCAAAAAGAGCTGGGAGCCGGTCACGGCTCAGTGAATAAACATGCTTATCTGCGCACAAGTGGTCTGCCTTTTCTTAACTAGGTCAAGTCTGATGAGAGCAGCAATTCTCAAACTATGTGAAAAATTGCGATGTGTCGCTTCCCTTAGAATTCCCTTACTCGATCGAACCTTACATGACTTTGGCTAAATTCCTGTAATTAGTTTTTACTTGTCAATGTTGTCACCAGCTTCACTTGTCAATGTTGTCACCAGCTTCACTAGTCAATGTTGTCACCAGTTTCGCCAACTGTGAAACTTGGGTCGTGGTCGTAACAAAGGTGAGAACTACTGACCTAGACGTCTGGAAGAGATTTTTATTCTTGAAATCGTTTTCTGTGGTGTAATTTTCTTGTCACAGTTGTCTGTCGGCGAAGGCCGCGTTGTTAGTGGCTACAAGAATTTAGTTTCTAGTTATTTCATCACCATCAACATCATCATCATCAACATCAACATCATTAACGTCATCAACATCATCATTATTTTCTTGTGTAACCTGACGGAGCATGAAGCAATAACTTTTACGTGGTCCAAGTGCAGGAAACTTGCTACAAACAGTCAAATATTCTTGTAGCGGTCGTTTCTGTGGACATTTGTGTCACGTGATGAAGTTTGCTAGCTTCATGTAACACCTGGTATCAGTCGCCACCTACGACCTTCCTGAGGGTACAGCAGTTCTATTCTTTCCTTGTCTCTTCAGAGGGCCCCCCCACCCCTTTTCGGTAACTACACGGGGCCTGCAGCGGTGTCCGTTGGTACAAAATTGTTTGTCTGTCTACAGGAGGTCGTCTGTCTACAGGAGGTCGTCTGTCTACAGGAGGTCGTCTGTCTACAGGAGGTCGTCTGTCTACAGGAGGTCGTCTGATATAACACGTGCTACCTGGATCAGAAGTTTGTCAGTCTACAGGAGGTCGTCTGATATAACACGTGCTACCTGGATCAGAAGTTTGTCTGTCTACAGGAGGTCGTCTGATATAACACGTGCTACCTGGATCAGAAGTTTGTTGTTTTTGTTTTCTTGTATTTTGTTTTGTTTTGAGCGTAGATTGCATGCTTGTTTTTAATAAAAAATGTTTATTCGGCAGGTAAACAATTTGTACTGTATATATTATATACAATACAATGGCTTATCGGGGGATGGGGGGGGGGGGGGGGACTTCCAAGATTACGTCCATGGATAGACTTCTGCCCCTGGATAGATACAGATAGTTCTCTGGGGAGATCAAGATAGAACATGACTATTGACCCAGTATAGACTCCTGCTTTCTTTGAAAATATTCAAGTAGACTTCTGAGAGTGTACGAAGAAGAAGAAAAAGATGCAGTAGACGTGTAAGAGGCGACTCATGCCATGATATTGTGTATGGGTCTGTCAACTGCAACATGTAAAACATATTACTGCGGACATCATGACTTCAGGAGCACACGAATAATTAGGTTCAAATTATCTACACGAGTGTCAGCAAGTGGGGGACCCATACTCTCCATACAGAAAGAAAAAGGAAATGACGGTGATCCAGTATCCACAACCCAAAAACTAATTTCCAAAACCCATCATTCCATTTATCAGCTCTGACGTGAAGCATAGTCAGCAGTTGGGGACTACAAGTGCATTCACAAGTAACGGATCTAAGGTGAAGTCTCAATTACTTCACAAGTTGTACAACTGAGTCCCTATATCCCAGATTTGCTAAACATCAGCCACTACAACTACCATCTCAATTACTCTCCCCCCAACTTTCTCCATAAATGTGTGAACTCGTCTACACGTTATTAGAAATACAATTATTCAAATGTGAGGTCATGATCTTAGATTACTAATCTGCAGAATTCCACAGATTAATATCCCAGGTAAGTTTGCATGTGGTTCTAATCCTCTGTAGTGGTGTGTGAGTATGATTGTATGTGTATGTGTGACTGACCAACAGGTAGCTGCGACATGTGTATGTGTGACTGACCAACTGGTAGCTGCGACATGTGTATGTGTGACTGACCAACTGGTAGCTACGACATGTGTATGTGTGACTGACCAACTGGTAGCTACGACATGTGTATGTGTGACTGACCAACTGGTAGCTGCGACATATGTATGTGGTACTGACCAACTGGTAGCTGCGACATGTGTATGTGTGACTGACCAACTGGTAGCTGCGACATGTGTATGTGTGACTGACCAACTGGTAGCTACGACATGTGTATGTGTGACTGATCAACTGGTAGCTACGACATGTGTATGTGTGACTGACCAACTGGTAGCTGCGACATGTGTATGTGTGACTGACCAACTGGTAGCTACGACATGTGTTTGTGTGACTGACCAACTGGTAGCTACGACATGTGTATGTGTGACTGACTAACTGGTAGCTACGACATGTGTATGTGTGACTGACCAACAGGTAGCTGCGACATGTGTATGTGTGACTGATCAACTGGTAGCTGCGACATGTGTATGTGGTACTGACCAACAGGTAGCTACGACATGTGTATGTGCGACTGATCAACTGGTAGCTGCGACATGTGTATGTGGTACTGACCAACAGGTAGCTACGACATGTGTATGTGTGACTGATCAACTGGTAGCTGCGACATGTGTATGTGTGACTGATCAACTGGTAGCTACGACATGTGTATGTGTGACTGATCAACTGGTAGCTGCGACATGTGTATGTGTGACTGATCAACTGGTAGCTACGACATGTGTATGTGTGACTGATCAACTGGTAGCTACGACATGTGTATGTGTGACTGACCAACTGGTAGCTGCGAAATGTGTATGTGGTACTGACCAACTGGTACCTGCGACATGTGTATGTGTGACTGATCAACTGGTACCTGCGACATGTGTATGTGTTACTGACCAACTGGTAGCTGCGACATGTGTATGTGGTACTGATCAACTGGTAGCTACGACATGTGTATGTGTGACTGATCAACTGGTACCTGCGACATGTGTATGTGTGACTGACCAACTGGTAGCTGCGACATGTGTATGTGGTACTGACCAACTGGTACCTGCGAAATGTGTATAAGCAAATTGAATTCCCCACTCACCTCTACACCTCACGGTAGAAGGGGAACGACTAAGTAGTAGAATTCCCCAGTCACCAGAATAAATGCGTGATTGGTTGAATGATTGTATCTCAACGTATACAATAAATGTTGAGCTACTAAATGTGCATAAAGCTGGCTACCTGATCATGTCATACATAAACAACCGCTACAAAAGCATAAACATGCTTTGGTGCAGGTTTCCTGTAACGGAACCAGCTATAGTGGTGTCTGTGTGCTCCAGATGGAACCAGATATAGTGGTGGCTGTGTGCTCCAGATGGAACCAGATATAATGGTGGCTGTGTGCTCCAGATGGAACCAGATATAATGGTGGCTGTGTGCTCCAGATAGAACCAGATATAGTGGTGGCTGTGTGCTCCAGATGGAACCAGATATAGTGGTGTCTGTGTGCTCCAGATGGAACCAGATATAATGGTGGCTGTGTGCTCCAGATGGAACCAGATATAGTGTTGGCTGTGTGCTCCAGATAGAACCAGATATAGTGGTGTCTGTGTGCTCCAGATGGAACCAGATATAGTGGTGTCTGTGTGCTCCAGATGGAACCAGATATAGTGGTGGCTGTGTGCTCCAGATAGAACCAGATATAGTGGTGTCTGTGTGCTCCAGATGGAACCAGATATAGTGGTGTCTGTGTGCTCCAGATGGAACCAGATATAGTGGTGTCTGTGTGCTCCAGATGGAACCAGATATAGTGGTGTCTGTGTGCTCCAGATGGAACCAGATATAGTGGTGTCTGTGTGCTCCAGATGGAACCAGATATAATGGTGGCTGTGTGCTCCAGATGGAACCAGATATAGTGGTGGCTGTGTGCTCCAGATGGAACCAGATATAGTGGTGGCTATGTGCTCCAGATGGAACCAGATATAGTGGTGGCTGTGTGCTCCAGATGGAACCAGATATAGTGGTGTCTGTGTGCTCCAGATGGAACCAGATATAGTGGTGGCTGTGTGCTCCAGATAGAACCAGATATAGTGGTGTCTGTGTGCTCCAGATGGAACCAGATATAGTGGTGGCTGTGTGCTCCAGATAGAACCAGATATAGTGGTGTCTGTGTGCTCCAGATGGAACCAGATATAGTGGTGGCTGTGTGCTCCAGATGGAACCAGATATAGTGGTGGCTGTGTGCTCCAGATGGAACCAGATATAGTGGTGGCTGTGTGCTCCAGATAGAACCAGATATAGTGGTGGCTGTGTGCTCGAGATGGAACCAGCTATAGTGGTGGCTGTGTGCTCGAGATGGAACCAGCTATAGTGGTGGCTGTGTGCTCCAGAGGGAACCAGATATAGTGGTGGCTGTGTGCTCCAGATGGAACCAGATATAGTGGTGGCTGTGTGCTCGAGATGGAACCAGATATAGTGGTGGCTGTGTGCACGAGATGGAACCAGCTATAGTGGTGGCTGTGTGCTCCAGATGGAACCAGCTATAGTGGTGGCTGTGTGCTCCAGATGGAACCAGATATAGTGGTGGCTGTGTGCTCCAGATGGAACCAAATATAGTGGTGGCTGTGTGCTCGAGATGGAACCAGCTATAGTGGTGGCTGTGTGCTCCAGATGGAACCAGCTATAGTGGTGGCTGTGTGCTCGAGATGTAACCAGCTATAGTGGTGTCTGTGTGCTCCAGATGGAACCAGCTATAGTGGTGGCTGTGTGCTCGAGATGGAACCAGATATAGTGGTGGCTGTGTGCTCGAGATGGAACCAGATATAGTGGTGGCTGTGTGCTCGAGATGGAACCAGCTATAGTGTTGGCTGTGTGCTCCAGATGGAATCAGATATAATGGTGGCTGTGTGCTCCAGATGGAACCAGCTATATCGTTGGCTGTGTGCTCCAGATGGAACCAGATATAGTGGTGGCTGTGTGCTCCAGATGGAACCAGATATAGTGGTGGCTGTGTGCTCCAGATGGAACCAGATATAGTGGTGGCTGTGTGCTCCAGATGGAACCAGCTATATCGTTGGCTGTGTGCTCCAGATGGAACCAGATATAGTGGTGGCTGTGTGCTCCAGATGGAACCAGATATAGTGGTGGCTGTGTGCTCCAGATGGAACCAGATATAGTGGTGGCTGTGTGCTCCAGATGGAACCAGCTATAGTGGTGGCTGTGTGCTCGAGATGGAACCAGATATAGTGGTGGCTGTGTGCTCCAGATGGAACCAGATATAGTGGTGGCTGTGTGCTCGAGATGGAACCAGATATAGTGGTGGCTGTGTGCTCCAGATGGAACCAGATATAGTGGTGGCTGTGTGCTCCAGATGGAACCAGCTATATCGTTGGCTGTGTGCTCCAGATGGAACCAGATATAGTGGTGGCTATGTGCTCCAGATGGAACCAGATATAGTGGTGGCTGTGTGCTCCAGATGGAACCAGCTATATCGTTGGCTGTGTGCTCCAGATGGAACCAGATATAGTGGTGGCTGTGTGCTCCAGATGGAACCAGATATAGTGGTGGCTGTGTGCTCCAGATGGAACCAGATATAGTGGTGGCTATGTGCTCCAGATGGAACCAGATATAGTGGTGGCTGTGTGCTCCAGATGGAACCAGATATAGTGGTGGCTGTGTGCTCCAGATGGAACCAGATATAGTGGTGGCTATGTGCTCCAGATGGAACCAGATATAGTGGTGGCTATGTGCTCCAGATGGAACCAGATATAGTGGTGGCTGTGTGCTCCAGATGGAACCAGATATAGTGGTGGCTGTGTGCTCCAGATGGAACCAGATATAGTGGTGGCTATGTGCTCCAGATGGAACCAGATATAGTGGTGGCTGTGTGCTCCAGATGGAACCAGATATAGTGGTGGCTGTGTGCTCCAGATGGAACCAGATATAGTGGTGGCTGTGTGCTCCAGATGGAACCAGATATAGTGGTGGCTGTGTGCTCCAGATGGAACCAGATATAGTGGTGGCTGTGTGCTCCAGATGGAACCAGATATAGTGGTGTGGCTATGTGTGCTCCAGATGGAACCAGATATAGTGGTGGGGCTGTGTGCTCCAGATGGAACCAGATATAGTGGTGGCTGTGTGCTCCAGATGGAACCAGATATAGTGTTGGCTGTGTGCTCCAGATGGAACCAGATATAGTGGTGGCTGTGTGCTCCAGATGGAACCAGATATAGTGGTGGCTGTGTGCTCCAGATGGAACCAGATATAGTGGTGGCTGTGTGCTCCAGATGGAACCAGATATAGTGGTGGCTATGTGCTCCAGATGGAACCAGATATAGTGGTGGCTATGTGCTCCAGATGGAACCAGATATAGTGGTGGCTATGTGCTCCAGATGGAACCAGATATAGTGGTGGCTGTGTGCTCCAGATGGAACCAGATATAGTGGTGGCTGTGTGCTCCAGATGGAACCAGATATAGTGGTGGCTGTGTGCTCCAGATGGAACCAGATATAGTGGTGGCTGTGTGCTCCAGATGGAACCAGATATAGTGGTGGCTATGTGCTCCAGATGGAACCAGATATAGTGGTGGCTATGTGCTCCAGATGGAACCAGATATCCAGATGGAACCAGATATAGTGGTGGCTGTGTGCTCCAGATGGAACCAGATATAGTGGTGGCTGTGTGCTCCAGATGGAACCAGATATAGTGGTGGCTGTGTGCTCCAGATGGAACCAGATATAGTGGTGGCTGTGTGCTCCAGATGGAACCAGATATAGTGGTGGCTGTGTGCTCCAGATGGAACCAGATATAGTGGTGGCTGTGTGCTCCAGATGGAACCAGATATAGTGGTGGCTGTGTGCTCCAGATGGAACCAGATATAGTGGTGGCTGTGTGCTCCAGATGGAACCAGATATAGTGGTGGCTGTGTGCTCCAGATGGAACCAGATATAGTGGTGGCTGTGTGCTCCAGATGGAACCAGATATAGTGGTGGCTATGTGCTCCAGATGGAACCAGATATAGTGGTGGCTGTGTGCTCCAGATGGAACCAGATATAGTGGTGGCTGTGTGCTCCAGATGGAACCAGATATAGTGGTGGCTGTGTGCTCCAGATGGAACCAGATATAGTGGTGGCTATGTGCTCCAGATGGAACCAGATATATAGTGGTGGCTATGTGCTCCAGATGGAACCAGATATAGTGGTGGCTATGTGCTCCAGATGGAACCAGATATAGTGGTGGCTATGTGCTCCAGATGGAACCAGATATAGTGGTGGCTATGTGCTCCAGATGGAACCAGATATAGTGGTGGCTGTGTGCTCCAGATGGAACCAGATATAGTGGTGGCTATGTGCTCCAGATGGAACCAGATATAGTGGTGGCTGTGTGCTCCAGATGGAACCAGATATAGTGGTGGCTATGTGCTCCAGATGGAACCAGATATAGTGGTGGCTATGTGCTCCAGATGGAACCAGATATAGTGGTGGCTGTGTGCTCCAGATGGAACCAGATATAGTGGTGGCTATGTGCTCCAGATGGAACCAGATATAGTGGTGGCTGTGTGCTCCAGATGGAACCAGATATAGTGGTGGCTGTGTGCTCCAGATGGAACCAGATATAGTGGTGGCTGTGTGCTCCAGATGGAACCAGATATAGTGGTGGCTGTGTGCTCCAGATGGAACCAGATATAGTGGTGGCTATGTGCTCCAGATGGAACCAGATATAGTGGTGGCTGTGTGCTCCAGATGGAACCAGATATAGTGGTGGCTGTGTGCTCGAGATGGAACCAGCTATAGTGGTGGCTGTGTGCTCCAGATGGAACCAGATATAGTGGTGGCTGTGTGCTCCAGATGGAACCAGATATAGTGGTGGCTATGTGCTCCAGATGGAACCAGATATAGTGGTGGCTGTGTGCTCCAGATGGAACCAGATATAGTGGTGGCTATGTGCTCCAGATGGAACCAGATATAGTGGTGGCTGTGTGCTCCAGATGGAACCAGATATAGTGGTGGCTGTGTGCTCCAGATGGAACCAGATATAGTGGTGGCTATGTGCTCCAGATGGAACCAGATATAGTGGCTGGCTATAGTGTGCTCCAGATGGAACCAGATATAGTGGTGGCTATGTGCTCCAGATGGAACCAGATATAGTGGTGGCTATGTGCTCCAGATGGAACCAGATATAGTGGTGGCTGTGTGCTCCAGATGGAACCAGATATAGTGGTGGCTATGTGCTCCAGATGGAACCAGATATAGTGGTGGCTGTGTGCTCCAGATGGAACCAGATATAGTGGTGGCTGTGTGCTCCAGATGGAACCAGATATAGTGGTGGCTATGTGCTCCAGATGGAACCAGATATAGTGGTGGCTGTGTGCTCCAGATGGAACCAGATATAGTGGTGGCTGTGTGCTCCAGATGGAACCAGATATAGTGGTGGCTATGTGCTCCAGATGGAACCAGATATAGTGGTGGCTGTGTGCTCCAGATAGAACCAGATATAGTGTTGGCTGTGTGCTCCAGATGGAACCAGATATAGTGGTGGCTATGTGCTCCAGATGGAACCAGATATAGTGGTGGCTATGTGCTCCAGATGGAACCAGATATAGTGGTGGCTGTGTGCTCCAGATGGAACCAGATATAGTGTTGGCTGTGTGCTCCAGATAGAACCAGATATAGTGTTGGCTGTGTGCTCCAGATGGAACCAGATATAGTGGTGGCTATGTGCTCCAGATGGAACCAGATATAGTGGTGGCTGTGTGCTCCAGATGGAACCAGATATAGTGGTGGCTGTGTGCTCCAGATAGAACCAGATATAGTGGTGGCTGTGTGCTCCAGATGGAACCAGATATAGTGGTGGCTGTGTGCTCCAGATGGAACCAGATATAGTGGTGGCTGTGTGCTCCAGATGGAACCAGCTATAGTGGTGGCTGTGTGCTCCAGATGGAACCAGATATAGTGGTGGCTGTGTGCTCGAGATGGAACCAGCTATAGTGGTGGCTATGTGCTCCAGATGGAACCAGATATAGTGGTGCTGGCTGTATAGTGGTGGCTCTCAGATGGAACCAGATATAGTGGTGGCTAGTGTGCTCCAGATGGAACCAGATATAGTGTGGCTAAATGTGCTCCAGATGGAACCAGATATAGAAGGGAGGCTGTGTGCAATAGAAAAGACATAATGTGGGCTGTGATAACATCAAGATATGAACGGGGTGAGTCTATCAGAGTGTACCACCAAGACAAGAGACAGAAGACGTTGGAGATCCATTACAGCCAACCTCCGTTGTGGAGATGGCAACTGATGATGATGATGATGTGCTCCAGATGGAACCAGATATAGTGGTGTCTGTATGCTCCAGATAGAACCAGCTATAGTGGTGGCTGTGTGCTCCAGATGGAACAAGCTATAGTGGTGGATCGGTGCTCCAGATGGAACGGAAATGGAAATGATGTTGATTAAATCTTCAGTTAGGCAATAAAGGTATGAATGACTGAATCTTCAGTCAGTCACCTTTTCTGGCTGTGGCTTCCATTCAAATGTGTAGCTTCAGGAAAGATAAGAAAAAAAGCGAAGCGATTATGACTGTATTAATTTGATTGTTTCCACATCCAAAACTGGGACTGTTTCGACATCCAAAACTGGGACTGTTTCCACGTCCAAAACTGGGACTGTTTTCAAATCCAAAACTGGGACTGTTTTCACATCCAAAACTGGGACTGTTTTCTCATCCAAAACTGGGACTGTTTTCACATCCAAAAACTGGGACTGTTTTCACAAATATACATTAGCACTGTTTCCACATCCAAAATTGGGACTGTTTTCACAAATATACATTAGCACCGTTTCCATATCCAAAACTGGGTCTGTTTTCACAAATATACATTAGCACTGTTTCCAAGCCCACAACTGTTACTGTTTTCACGAATAAAATTTGACTGTTTCTACATCAACATTTTGACTGTTTCTACATCCACATTTTTGTTTCTACATCCGCAATTTGACTGTTTCTTCATCCACATTTTGACTGTTTCTACATCTACATTTTAACTGTTTCTTCATCCACATTTTGACTGTTTCTACATCTACATTTTAACTGTTTCTACATCCACATTTTGACTGTTTCTACATCCACATTTTGACTGTTTCTACATCCACATTTTGACTGTTTCTACGTCCACATTTTGACTGTTTCTATTTCCATATTTTGACTGTTTCTACATCCACATTTTGACTGTTCCCACGCAAAACAAAATCACATTTCTACTGCTTCAACATCTTTGGCTATGTCCACAAAAAACAATTTAGATTGTTTTTTATTGTATAACTTTGACTATTGCCACAAATACAATTTTCGTTCCGGTATATTGTACGATTTGACTATGTCCACAAATATCATTTCGATTCTTCTCTTTTGAACGATTTGACTTTTTCCACCAATTCAATTTTCATTCTTGTCTGTTTTACAACTTTGACTACTTCAAAAAACAGTTTCCATTCTTGTCTGTTTAGAAACTTTGACTACGGGAATATATATGACGAGTGAGTCCGCGAGTTGTGGAAATAGTGCCAGAAATCAATCAGAACGCGAAACTCACAGATACAGTTTAAAATCAAATTTCACTAAAATGATTGTCTCCACTTGTCCAAGAGTCTGCAAGTGTGGCGCGAAACACAAGTTATGCGACAATCCCCAGAATTGATTTCAACTTGGCAACCAGGTAAAAAATTATAACGTGTCACGAGTTGGGCCGCTACCTGTGCTGTCGCCCCAGCATCTCTTCAACATGACATCTCTTTCCGTGCTGTAATTACCTGGATGAAGAAGCATCTCACCCAGTGCTGCGATTATCTGGCGGTGCACTTATCGAGTTTGTCAATGACTGTTGTGAATCTCCACACACGAGTTGTCTGGCTCATTTCTCCTCCTCGGCTGGTGCCATTATTCATCCACTTGATGTTCTCACTGTCTGAGAAGTTCTTGCTTCCACTCCAGCTCAACTTACGCCTTACGACTAAATCAAACTTAATCCTACTTTCCCCCAACTCACGTGCACTGTCATACTCCAGCTCAGTGGCGTAATTACCGCCTGGGTAGACTGGACACGTCCCTGGGTCGAGCATATAGTGGGCCCCGAAAAGTAGTCATTGGGAGTGACTCTCACCTTTATATGTATATCCTTTTAATTTTTTTTGTTTCGGTGACGTCCCAGTTTCTGGAGACAGAAATTAAAAGTATAAAGAAAACAGGAAAATATATTGATGGGATGGCGTCGGACATGAGGGCATTGCACACATTTGTTGAAGGTCTTTGCTCCTTGATGAGCTGTAGGATACTGACGACTCATGATGATGATGATTGTCGTAGATTTGTGATAGGTGAATTAAGACTTGGTTTGGTCCCTTCTGAATAGCAATAGAAACAGGTAATATCTCAGTGAGATATAGGTAGAAATAGATTTCACGAGTGAGATGGAGGAAATATATTAGAGTCGGTCTCTGACCCTCGAGATGATTTCTCTCAGTCAGCCTATCATCTACAACAGATTAAGATTTGTCAGACCGTCTAGTATAATATATATTTATATATATATATACCTCACATACACGCACACATAAGTGACTACAATAGACACACAGACGTGAAACTATGACAAATGAAAATATAGATAGTTGGGAACGAACTGACCGACACACTGGAATAAGTTTATGTGAATTTTAATTATCATAATAAAATTCCATCACCACACATAAAAGTACATCAAACATATACAAATAGTCATAAAGTCAATGAATTGCTACAAGAATGATAGACCCATTGGTATGATCCTTTCCCTCGATGTATAGCCCACAGTCCTGTTAGAAAAAAAAGTGATCGCCCCAAAGAGTCACGGATACATCTGCTGTAGTCTAATGATTTCCCTTTAAAGGTATGAACAGACTTTGATACTCTAATCTATCCTAAGGAAAATATTGTTAACAACAAAAACTTGCATAAAGAAATACAAAGTGGGTGAAATTTGGTATACCATAAAAGAGTCACTCGTTCCTGCTTTCTTTCTGTTCATTCATCAGGGCCCTGACAAACATTCTTACCTACAATCGTGCTGTTGTTCGCCGTCTGGCGCAAACTTTAGGACACCCACACACTTTAATCTGTCTTTCTTTTAATGAAGCGGATCCCAGCTCTGCAGATTTTGGGTTCATCCAATGTTGTCCAGGGAGCGTACTCTTCATGCGAATATTTTTCAGACTAAGGTTAGTGTCACTTGAATCACGAGGTAAGAATTAGTTTTAAGCGGGCCCACAGTGTCAGAATCACGAGGTTCCCACTACTTAGGAAAAATGTCAGGTTTTTAACTTCGATCAAAGGTAAAATTCTTGGTCACACCACAATTGGTCAACAATGTCGGTAAGGTTATTGACTGTAATATTTTACTTGCCACACGGGCTGAAATGTACTTGAGGTTTTTTTTTCCTCAGGAAGAATTAAGTCTGGCTCGATAGGCCCGTTACTTCATTAAATCTTAAAGTTCATGTAATGGGTACTCTGTCGTTCTGGATGCCAACGCAATGCCACACAGGTTTTACTTTATACACCCAAGTCTTTAAGAAAAAAATGTTTTTGTTCTTCACAGATATTTCTCAGTACTTAAACGCTGGTAGAGTTGTGCTACCCCAGTTTCACTGAATAAAGAGAAAACAGCATATAAAATACTTATACATACTATTCCTCGGTTATAACTTACATTATAAACTGCAAGCGTAGAGCTTGTCTTATCGTTTAAATCTCCCGTGAAATAAGATATCGTCATAAAATCAATCATCATGAATTAGAAATACATACGTATTTCGTCAATACTCAATGATGAATCAGTGCAGTTATAAGTTAGTTTAAAAATATTCTCGACTGATTACTAGCAGTTTAATTAAATTTATTTATAGCTGCATGAGTTTAAGCTAGAAATTATAATTTATTTTGCTTTCCACTGAAACACGTCAGCTAGAGAATATAACAGACTTACAATTTAATTACTTCTGCACAGAAATCTAACTAGTAAAATGAAATAAGCGATTTATCGCTAAAACACTCAACACTACTAGATATATGTATATTACCTCCACACAGAACTACAGGCGATCGCACAAACTAAGAATTATACGCTGATATATATTTGAAGTCTAGAAGCTCGGCAAATTGTCGAAACAAACTGAGATACTTCGCTATACAGCTTATTCTTTTACACGAGCGACCTGTCTACTGCGAATCTGGAGAACTGAATGAAGTCAAGTTTAAACTCCGGGTAAGATATCTGAAAACCCGACAAAGGATCCCACGTTATTTCGAAAATCCGAAAATAGTCTCCCCTTCCCGTCTTAACACTTCACATACTTAGACGCTGGCCATAACTGCCAAAACGCGTCTTCCCACCTCACGCTGACATGTCTCATTTCTGAGCGATGCAGATGGCACCTTTCACACCTCACGCCGAGAAACTCCGAAGAAAAACTCGTGTCAGCTCGAAAATGTAGACAGATGTCTGCTATCTATGTCTGACTAGACGGATTCTCGCACTATTTCGTTCACAATCAGGTACTGACATATTACGCAATAAAATGCGTTTCTAAATGAGAAAAGAAAAAGGCGAAAGTTTGAATGGGAAAGTAATATTTTGTTGCAAACGAACGAATGCGAAAAACAGGAAAAGGATAAAAGAGCGATAATAAAGTAGAGGACACGGGTAGAAAAGAAAAGAATATAGAAAATTTATTGATCATAAATCTCTATGCGACAATGATGATGATGATGATGTAAATAATAACATTTTGTAAATAGATTTGTCGCATATTGGTTATCGTAAAGTACTTGTTGAGCACAGTGCATAAGGAGGGTTTCAAGTAATTGTGCCCCGGGGTTCTCGCACATTGTAGTTACGCCGTTCCCCCACATTGTAGTTACTTCGTTCCCCCACATTGTAGTTACGCCGTTCCCCCACATTGTAGTTACGCCGTTCCCATCATTGTAGTTACGCTGTTCCCCCACATTGTAGTTACGCCGTTCCCATCATTGTAGTTACGCCATTCCCTCACATTGTAGTTACCCCGTTCCCCCACATTGTAGTTACGCCGTTCCCCCACATTGTAGTTACGCCGTTCCCATCATTGTAGTTACGCCGTTCCCCCACATTGTAGTTACGCCGTTCCCATAAATGTAGTTACACCGTTCCCCCACATTGTAGTTACGCCGTTCCCCCACATTGTAGTTACGCCGTTCCCCCACATTGTAGTTACGCCGTTCCCATCATTGTAGTTAAGCCGTTCCCCCACATTGTAGTTACGCCGTTCCCCGAGCTACTAGCAAACGAACGTGAGCTCACACTGACGTTGGTATTATAACGTGCTGTTGTGAGTATTTCTTATCGAATACACAGCTCTTACTATGTTTTATGTTTTACTGGTTCCATCTAGAAAGAGCTTGCACATTTGTTGTGATGTTTATGATAATGTTTGTCTGTCGGTGTGTGGTAGAGTTTTGGACATGTGTGGCAGTCTCTATGTGTGTGAATGTGTGTGATAACGGTCGCGTGTTTAGAAGCGCGTCACTTTTGTGCATTATTGTCTTTGACAATTGTTGAGTTTTCAGATGCATATTATCTTTGTGTATTATTGTATTATATAGTATCTTAATTTTTATGCGTGTGTGATTGCTTGTTGTGAGATTGTATGTTTGATATTGTTAAAGTTTGTGTGTCTGTTTGTATGGGCGTGAAAATACAGTATCTGAGTCTATATGCCGTTGCTATCAAGCATCATATTATTTCGAGTCTGTATACCTTTTTCGTTAACGTACATGACAATGTTTGATTCACCGCGACTACACTAAATTTGTATATTTGTAAAGAAAGATGGAGGAACTACTCTAGATCTGACTGTGGACAATTTATGGAAATGAAAAAATAGTAGTGACGTCATTTTTACAAATGATCAATACACTTCCTGTTTGTGTATCTTGGTTTACTTCCGCCATTTTACTACTGACATTAGTTCACGAGGAGCCGCGGTAGCACAGTTGTTAGTGCACTGGCTTCCTAGCTTGGTGGTCCAAGGTTCGATCCCCAGTTGAGGTGGGATTTTTTTAGACCGCAAACGGCTCCAGGGTCGACCCAGCCTCATGAATTTGGTACTAGAGCAACTCTGGGAAGGTTAAGGCGGCCGGCGTGATGCTGACAACGTCAACCCTAGTGTGCCAATGATCGAGAAAATATGGGCCTAACACCATATTCCCAATGTGCCTCAATGGGCATGTAACGGGAAAGATTAGATTTATTAACTTCTCTACATGACAGAATAGATTAACTTCATTGTCAGAGAGTACATTAATTAACTTCTTTATTTTAAAGAATAAATTTATTAACTTCTATACATGAAAGAACAGATTGATTAACTTCTTTATGTTAAAGAGTACATTGATTAACTTCTTTATGTTAAAGAGTACATTGATAAGAGAATAGATTGAATAACTTCTCTAACGAAGATGGTAGAATCGTAATTGTTTGCACCAGAAAATAAAATTGGTAATTTTTCAACATGAAAAAAAAAAACCAGAATTTGTAGCTTTCCAACATAATAAAATAGAATGTGTAGCTTTCCAACATAATAAAATAGAATGTGTAGCTTTCCAACATAATAAAATAGAATTTGTAGCTTTCCAACATAATAAAATAGAATTTGTAGCTTTCCAACATAATTTTTTTTTTTTTTTTTTTCGTACGCCCGCTAATACTCGAGGCGAAATCTCAGGTTATTATTTATGTCTAACCTGACATTGATTTTACGTGAGTATCCCTTTATTTCTTGTACAGAGACAGGTGTCCCTCGCCATTCAGGCAAATACTCGCCGATTTCGGAGGTACCCATTGCAGCTGGGTCGGCTCAGGAGCCGCCAGTCCCTGGTCGACGACACTCCTTCAAATGTCCTCGCCAGGTCTCGAGTTAATCCAGTCCAAATCCCGGTCGACGAAAAATCCTCAAATGCCGTCGCCCGGGTTTGATCCTGTATCACCCGGTCGCCAGAGCGGTGTTCTAACCACTACGCTAGCGCGGCTCCCTTCCAACATAATAAAATAGAATGATTTACTTTCTTACATTAGAAAATAATTTTACAGGGATTTAATCGAGCAGCTATTTTGTTCACACGAGTTATCTCCACCTACTTCTATTTACAGATCGTATCATTTTTATTTATAGTATTTTTAAAAAAATGTATTTCATTAAGTTTTTGCTAACTTTATCTTCTGGTTTTGTCAATTTTCTCCTGACAAAGGCCGTGTGGTCGTAACGTATGCAACTCTCTTTGTGTTTTGTCGCAGTAAGACGCATCGCCTATTTCTCTATGTCCGGCCATACATATGAAAATTGAGCGATTTACGTTTCTACTTTACAGAATTGGACAATTAACTTTTTTTTCTCAACCAACCTCTCCTTTTTGTTATTCAGACCGCACATCCCATCCTCAATAAAATGTCTTTGATATTAGTTTAATTGCTCGAATATTTCCCAAACTTTCACATATTCATCTCGAAAATGGATGTGTCATTTCCACGTGACTTCTATCGGCAGACGATCGGGGAGATCACGTGGCCCGGCTGGCGAGGACTTGCAGGTAGCGCTAATGTTTGGAGGAGGAGACAGGCTGATGATAATCAGTACAGGTGAGAGACAATTTATCATTAAGTCCTCCACCTGGACTTTGTTTCCCTAGATGAAAAAAAGAATAAATTGACAGGCAAAAGTCAGCGGTGTGGAAGGGGTGGCAAGCGTGGGCTAATATTCTAGAAAACTCACACACCGAAACGGTTGATCGTTGCCGCAGATATGTCATCAAAGTTGTATACATTAGAGCATTCATGCGTGACTTGAATGTAAAATGGACACAGGTACCCACATATACAGAGCGAGAGAGAGAGAGAGAGTGTGAGAGAGAGAGTGTGTGTGTGAGAGAGAGAGAGAGAGAGAGAGAGAGAGAGAGAGAGAGAGAGAGAGAGAACGAACGAACTTTTATTTTCAATGGGTTAAGAATTGGGCGCGCAGGCCCGTCCAACATTCTACATAAATAGAAAGACATACTGTAGGACAGACATACAGGCGGACAGACGGACAGACATGACAATAGAAGATAGACATACAGTAGGACAGACATATGGGCGGACAGACAGACAAGGGATTTAGGGAGATAGGCATTAGGTTAGGTATGTATGAAAGTATGCAGGTAGGTTGATCGTCAAATGTGACAGGGGAGAGAAGTTTTGGTGATCGTTGTGAGCAATCTCTCGAGTGTAACTGGTTACCACCAGAGCTGTTGTTACCCGAAGAAAAGATTATTGCAAACCAAGTTCTTAGTACTCACCACAGGCTGTCAAGTTATCTATGCTTATTGATACCTTCCACTACAACGTGCTTATTCAATAACTCACTGGTTTTATAAACAATCCGTTTTATTTACAAGACCAACTGGACTACAAGGTTCATATAGTGGACACAACTCAATACCCTGACTACTGACGGTCAGAACGTTCACAATAAAAAAGAGCATTGTTCCTTGTATAAAACGACAGCCTCAATGAAATACTATCCCATGTCATTTGTAAACAATGGTGGCTTCTACTGACTCTTTGTAATTTCATAGATAAAAGTTATCAAAATGTTCACACAACATAACGAGAGGTACAAACCGTATACAATTCTTCCAACATAATATCTTGACTTAGTCGTGTGAAAAAGGTTCCACTTGCAGAAAGGGATAGTTCTCAACTTCTAACAAGGAAAACTCACCGATCTGCAAGACTGATGTGTCTCGCTCGGAAGCTAGTTCTCGACTGTTCTTACAAAAGTACTCAGCCCGTGCAAAGCATTCTGTACACATTCAAGTGTCAACAATGCCTAGGTCTTCGCCTATTAATCAAGGGGAGCTAACTATTAATTTCTAAGAGTTATCTTATCTTGACTAGTGCTTTTCAAGTGAATCGGTCTTTCGACTTTATTTCTAATACTAATGTGATAACTTGCGTTAGTGTTGGCCGTACTGTAACACAAATAGACAGACAGACAGGGGGACGAACAGACAGACTGGCATACTAGTGTGAAGGTATATGTTTATATTTCTTCGATCACGCATAACCGTCAAACTTAAGTGTACTTAAAAGTTTTTAATTACATTATTATGCTCTACGGTGATATCAACAGCCTCAGACTGATCACTGCTTTCTTTGAAATATCGATAACTATGAATTGGCAGTGGTGCACCACTTCACATACCTAGGGTCTACCATCAACGACAAACTCTCTCTGGACACAGAAATTGGCAGTGGTGCACCACTTCACAAACCTAGGGTCTACCATCAACGACAAACTCTCTCTGGACACAGAAATTGACAGCCGCATTGGCAAAGCTGCAGCCACCTTTGCCTGCCTCACAACGCGTGTTTGGGGAAACTTCAAACTCACAACGATGACCAAAGCTGCGGTATATAATGCCTGAGTCACCAGCACGCTTCTATATGACAGCGAGACATGGACAACCTATGCTAAGCAAGAAACAAGACTCAATGCCTTCCATCTACGGTGTCTACGCCACATTCTCGCCACATCCTCGGTATTTCGTGGAAAGACAAAGTGATAAATGTGGAGGTGCTGTCATGTGCTAGCCATCAAAGCGTGTCTACACTGCTTAGACAGCGCAGACTTTGCTGGCTTGACCATGTCCGCCGCAAGGAAGATGGTCGCACACCTAAAGATATCTTCTACGGACAACTGGCAGATGGCAAAAGAACAGCCGGGCGCGATAGCTGAGGTTCAAAGAAGTGTGCAAGAGAGACATGAGGGTAATGGACATAAATCCAGCAACCTGGGAAGATAAAACAGCCGGGCGCGGTATCTGAGGTTCAAAGATGTGTACAACAGAGACATGAGGTTCAAAGATGTGTACAAGAGAGACATGAGGTTCAAAGATGTGTACAAGAGAGACATGAGGTTCAAAGATGTGTACAAGAGAGACATGAGGTTCAAAGATGTGTACAAGAGAGACATGAGGTTCAAAGATGTGTACAAGAGAGACATGAGGTTCAAAGATGTGTACAAGAGAGACATGAGGTTCAAAGATGTGTACAAGAGAGACATGAGGTTCAAAGATGTGTACAAGAGAGACATGAGGGTAATGGACATAAATCCAGCAACCTCCCAAAATGAAGCTGCCGATCGCACCAAGTGGCGATACTCCATACTGACGTCACATCAGACTGGACGAGAAGAAGCTCTCACAATAAGTAGAAGAGAACAAAACACGTCAAAAGGAAGAAAAGAACACGTCAGAAGGAAAAAAAAGAACAGAAAGAAATGCAGCTGAAGACTATCACTCAGGGGCGCATTCCTATAGTCAGTTATGACTGAAGGCTATCACACAGGGGCGCATTCCTTTAGTCAGTGTCGTACCGATAGGTTTGTGAGTTATTTTTGTCCCGTCTGAGTAGAGTGGATGGTGATAAGTACGTGAGAAAAAGGAGTGAGAAATAGATTTCACGGGTGAATAGCTTAAGGAGAAGATATGTCTCTGGAATGAGTAAGTTTCTTTAGTCCAGCCTATCTATACGACTATAATTTGGTACAAGACAACCTTGCCCTCCTCATACATATAAATATAAGTTTAACTACACACACACACACACAGCTATGTGACAACAAGACACACAAACGTGAAAAAAAAACTATGGTTAATTGGGTATGGGTCTGACCAACACACAAAGTTAAGTTTCTTTTGTTGTTTATTATCATTTAAACTTGACAACATCAAACATCTAAAGAAAGATCAAAATAAAATCAGATTTATATACATATGAAATAGCAGAATAAATGTGCCCTCCCTCTATTGAGAAAGGAACCCAAAAAGTTAATAACTCAAAGGTCAAAGGTTAGCACTATGTTACAGAATAGACAGTAAAGAAACAATTTCCTACTATTCTACCCAGTAAAGTAAACAAGTTAAGCAAAATCCAATGTTGGTAAAGTTCCTGTAACAAAGAAAAATATTCACTCTCTCTGTCATACAGTGGCCACTCAATCACGCTTACCTACTCTTGGTGATATCCCTTGGAAATACAATTATCCTGAATATAAAATTGCCAGGTTTTATTTCCCAAATTGGCCCCAGTCCATCCTCTAACAAGTCAAGACTAACGAGGTGAACGCCGAATCTGGTGTTTTAATTTTCCCTGGATGAACAAAATGTCACCGCGAATAGTTAGTGTAGCAATAAGTGCTCTTGAGGTTCACAGTTAAAAAGGAGGAATGTACATCTAGTATTGGGAAACATCTGGTTGCTAAAATGTTACAAATGATGATGATGTTAATCCTATCGGCTGACTATGGGAGAGTGCCGATTCTGAAACAGCGTAACTTTCTGGATAAATCCACTTGAATACGACTGTCAGAAGTCGGGAGAATAGGGTTATTTTGTATACCCCAGTGGGCTGGTAAAAATTGAAAAAAATATTGCTGGGTTTTGTAAGTCTAGTTAAAATTTACAAGTTAAAATGTTTCTCATGCAGCTTTGGCCAGTCCATGCTCGCAAATGAAATTGATGACGCACCAGTAAAGGAAAGACAACATTAACCAATTCGTAAATGAAGAAAAAGACCGCTGGACGCCATTGATCAGGTCTGCTAGGAATAAAAAAGAAA
Organism: Oreohelix idahoensis; assembly: GCA_024509875.1. Taxonomy (NCBI): domain Eukaryota; kingdom Metazoa; phylum Mollusca; class Gastropoda; order Stylommatophora; family Oreohelicidae; genus Oreohelix; species Oreohelix idahoensis. Next base: position 36,116 of record JAMPIV010018572.1, on the reverse strand, counting down.
CATTTATGGAAAAATGCCACTATTCTATATAGCTACATATATGCACACAGACGGGGACAAGACGATCTCTTATCCACTCCGTCAGTCAAGATTAAAGTTACACTGCACAGGTGTTTTCCTTTACGCCTATACGGTCAGCTTTCGCTAGCGCTGAGATTTCAGGTCGGATGGAGGTATGCACTCTCCCCGTCCATTTCTCGCTCTTTAACGATCAGCGTATAATGTCAATTATTTTTTAATTATCCATACGCGCATTTATGCAAAATATTGCCTGTCGTTACTAGCTATTAACGTGTCGGCGTCTGTTAGTCAACGTATGGTATTAAATAAAAGGCACTTATAATAAATACGCACAATGAAATAAACCGTGAATTCTTTTCTGTCACTATCAGTCGCGCTTAACATATAAATCAGTCAACTAAAACCGTCTCTTTTTGTGTGAGAAAGCGGGTGGTGAAAATTAGCATTATAACTGAACATCTGGTATGAAATAGCTACGCGTTATTTATTTCACTAGTTTTACCAGCTAGAAAATCTAAGTGAATTATAATGGTACGCTAACACTGTTAACCACGTAAACACTAATTTCTATTACCAGAATATCGGAATGAAAGATACCCACGAATGCTATTAACGCATTTTTCACAATGGTTCTAGAACTACGTGCTTAGACTATCCAAAAATTCTGAGTGACAACTGATAGCAAGTTTAAGAAAACACAGTTTATATATCATCATGTTTCTCTGATCTTTAGATGATGTTACTTTTCACACTATTGTGTATGACAGAGAATCAGAAACATGAGTTCCCCAGATAAAACTTTACGGTCGGCCTTCTGGCGAGGTTTCAACCGTCATCAAAAGACTTATACTGGTAACGGGGTTCTCGAAGATTTTCTCTGTACGAATGCCCGCTTCTAAGATCAAAGAGCCCAGTGGTTTTCCTGACTTCCCTGAGTACGAACTTCAAAGGGTTCCGTGTTATTCACGTGCGGTCTGTCAGGTATCGTATGATTGACAGATAAGCTTGTGTGATAAGACTAGGTAAACATACCTGATTCGCACCTGTTTTGACTGGCAGGTCATGAAAGTTTGTAAACCTTGCGTTAGCTAGTGTTCGCAGAAAAAGAGGTAGGACTAACAGTGAGTAAACACAGATTGTAAATGCATGGCTTTGCTAGCAAATCATAGATCGCTACGACGTCGCAAACCTGTCAGATTACTGTAGGCTGTCTTTCCATTATACGTCACAGTCAGTTATGACTGAAGACTATCACTCAGGGGCGCATTCCTATAGTCAGTTATGACTGAAGGGGCTACTACACTATGCTATAACATGTGTACTTTGATAGAACATTTCCTGAATATATACTTTAAGATTGCATGGTTTCCTTCCTCGCGTTACATAAAATTGACCGTGAGCTAAGATGTATACACTGACATGATCAAGTGATTGTCACTAGTCTTTGTTTATTGTTATGGCAAAGCTATAATCACAGGAAGGTGACGACATCTCAAGATGAAATGAAGGCTGATATTGATTGGCTGTAACCTAATGCGTGGAACGAAAACTCCCCCACCTGAAGTACGTCATATGACGTCAGTTTTGAAAAGGAAACCCCATAGCAGATACTGCCGTAGAGGAGTGAAGGGTTGCAGACCTCCAGCTTCGACATTTGGGGTGACCAGTTCCCTTCTTTGCTGCCTTTGCCTTCTGGGTAGACGGGCGTAACGCCACCGAGTTTCAAACCCGGTACTTTTCCGTGAGAGGCTAGCGCCTTAACCACTTTGCCACGCTGAGTTTTTAAAGTTTAAAAAATAAACATGAAAAAGTACTGAGTGTCTCTTCTATTGTGAAACGAATCCGTCATTTCTTGACCAGTTACTTGCCAAAAGATCTGTCAACTCCGAATAAAATCGGTTACTGGCCTCTTTTTGGCTATGACTTTAAATGGTGTGCGCGATATAACTTTCACTCAAAGTACAGTGCAAAGCGCGCCGTTTCCATATCTGCCCCGAAACGCTATTGCGACTGCTTCTTCCCTTTCAAACGTAGACTTCAGCATTTCCTAACAAGCAATTTCTAAATGTGACTATGTTTGAACAGATTGGTGGATAACTAGACAGACAGAAAAAGATTTTAGACATGAGAGAGAGTGTGTGTGTGTGTGTGTGTGTGTGTGTGTGTGTGTGTGTGTGTGTGAGTGAGTGAGTGAGTGAGTGAGTGAGTGAGTGAGTGAGTGAGTGAGTGTGTGTGTGTGTGTGTGTGTGTGTGTGTGTGTGTGTGTGTGTGTGTGTGTGTGTGTGTGTGTGTGTGTGTGTGTGTGTGTGTTAGTAAACAGGTTGGACACATAGTTGTCAAACACTCATCATGTAAAACAAAATGGCTACAGAATTGCCTTCTGCAAGAGCATGTGTCTGCTTGATGCAGGCTACCTGCCAGGGAACCAGTTACAGTGGTGACTCCATCAGATCACAATTAGTGATGACTCCATCAGATCACAATCAGTGGTGACTCCATCAGATCACAATCAGTGGTGACTCCATCAGATCACATTTAGTGATGATTCCATCAGATCACAATCAATGGTGACTCCATCAGATCACAATCAGTGGTGACTCCATCAGATCACAATTAGTGATGACTCCATCAGATCACAATCAGTGGTGACTCCATCAGATCACAATCAGTGGTGACTCCATCAGATCACAATCAGTGGTGACTCCATCAGATCACATTTAGTGATGATTCCATCAGATCACAATCAGTGGTGACTCCATCAGATCACAATTAGTGATGACTCCATCAGATCACAATCAGTGGTGACTCCATCAGATCACAATCAGTGGTGACTCCATCAGATCACATTTAGTGATGATTCCATCAGATCACAATCAATGGTGACTCCATCAGATCACAATCAGTGGTGACTCCATCAGATCACAATCAGTGGTGACTCCATCAGATCAGAATCAAAAAAGGAAGAAGATATAACAGGTATATATTTCTGATAGTGTATGTTAAACGTCACATGGGCAGGCAATGGAAGTAATCATTCAAGGGACATAAACCCAGTGTCACGAAATGACCGAGCTCTCAATTTTATCGTGTTCTACGTATCTTTTTCTCTATTCTGGGCCTTCCTTTTATTTCTTTTTAACCTGTATTTTCTCTCATATTGAACGCATGACTCAAGTTTCATTTTATTATTTTGTCTGATCTACCATGTGTAGAGATAACATTAAAACCCAGCTGGGAGCAGACAGATAAATCTGCCTTACCAATGTTTAAACAAACACAGGCGCGGATTTCTCTCGCGTCCCAAGTTGTGCGCCCATACTTTTCGTATTGACAATCCGGAGATAAACTGCAAAAGTACTTTAAGGCGTGGCAGAATATTATATAACCTATCAAGGATGGGCACTCGTTGTTGTCAACATTTATGATAACCATTTAAACTTAATTTATATTATAAGTTGCAAGCATACGGAAGAAGTTTGAAATTGCTGGTTGTCATGGGAAATAGGGGGGGGGGGAGTGGGCGGGAAAGAAGATATATATACTAAAGTAAAATATTCAAATCTGCTTGGTCTCGCCAAAATATATTAAACTTGACTACGGTTGATTTCCGACTTTCACCACGTAGAAAGCTGAGAGAGCATGGACGAAAAGTCCCTTATAATGTAGCACGAGTTTAGACCCCAGCACCGTGTTCCATTGAGTCAAGACGACACTTTCAGACAAGCAGGACCGAAGAAATATAGGATTTCAAGAAAGAAGATTGGACCAAGTATTGAGGATCTTCTGAAATTAACCAGCAAGAAAACTCGACTTTATAATACTGGAAACCACAAAGTCCTCAAAACCTATAAACAGGATAATAGTGGGATTATAATTAAAGTAATACTCGACTACATGTGAGACGGTCTCATACCACGTGGCCCGACATTATTCGGAAGTCTTCCAGAGGCAGACCTCTGTAAAAAATATAACAGATACGGGGTGAATTGTAACATACAATTTTATCATTTTATATATTACATTTGACATTTTTAACTCGCTGCTGGTTGTACAAGTTCATACGAGGCTGGTAACCTCAGCTTATGAAAATAATATATAGAGTCATGAACCAGCACAGTAAGCGTGGTGACTGCTTCATGCCGGTTCTCTCACAGGGAATCAAAAGCAGAGACAACCCCAGGCTTCAAGTAGAGCAGGGAGTGGATGATGATGATATCAAGAGCTTGTGATCTACGCTAGATGCTTGCCTTTGACGGGTTGTGAAGATCCTTGCCTTGACGTTCGGAGTGGTTACCCTTGCAACTGCGATGGACGTGCCCTCAGCACAGAAGTCTATAATTGATTGAGCAGGCAGCAAACCAGTTCAATATCTGGCCAGTTAAGTGATTTAAACCCGGCAAAAGACACTCTCCTCAAAAATTTAAAACACCACCTGCACTTATGTGAGGAAAAAATCCCTATTTCAATTTCTAAATTCATTTATTTATTTACACATGTTAAACAATAATTCGTTATTAAATTTGTTATATGTATTTACAAATTAATAGGTGATTTAATTATTACAGAGAGAAGTGCACACGTATGAACTAGTTATCTTAAATATAAATACAACAGATGTCCTTAAGTAAAATGTTACTGAATAATTCAGTTGTGGGCTCAGAAACAAGCGAATATATCTTTATCTTCATAGAATGTGTGACAGAACGGGGCGGCCCTATCGATCTTTGTTTCACTCCGGCAGTATCGGTACATTTGTGGTACTGATGTTATTGTGTGCTTTCATTTGTCGCACTTTCTCTCTTTCTTTTTCCGCTATGTGTAGCATATATTATGTATTTTCCGTCCTACACCCTTCTCAGGGATAAGTAGACATGTCTGGTTGTTATCCATTTCTCCCTGCGTTGCAAAGAGTGACAGCGACCTAACCATGTTGGCTATCGTGGGAGCAGCGATATCAGTATACAGATTAACACGTAAATCGCCTTAGCGCAGTGCTTAATCACTGATATCACTGATAAGACGCGGGTACGCGCATCACAAAAGCTTGGAATACGGGGAGACAACTGAAGGACAGACACAGATAAGAGATTGCTTTCTGATAAAAGTAATGATGGTTACATTGCGAACACGTTGTTACATGAGTTTACCGACATGTTCGTAAGTTTGTACCCAAGGGCAAGCGGATGTGTACAACGCATTTTCAGAAAAGTAATGTTTGTGAAGAATTAGAATTCAGAAATCATTCTTAACATACCGGACACCTTTTATTGGAGTATTTATCAGGACTTACAATATAGCAAAGGAAATCTATTTCATATTAAATAAGGAAACCGGGACTGAGGAAACTGAAGGACCACACACGAAGTCAGAGAGAGAGCTTATTAAATTAACGACACCACAGACGCGTGTAAGAGGCCTATTCAAGTCTTTTTTATTCATCTGAGCAAAAAGTCTGTGAGCCAGGTTTGGCGTAAGTTGTGATTTACATTTCATATTTTATTACTAACATGTGAACTAACTTATATATATTACCATGTGAAGTTTAAAATGTGAAACTTGCTAGTGGATGTCACAGTCATTTGAGGCTGGCAACCTCAGCATATAGAATGATGATTCATGAACCACCACTGCACTAGCCGGTGTTTGCTTTATTGATAGCTTCGTAAAGAGAACTAAAAACATAAAGTAGTTCCAGGTTCCCTATTGAGCAGGGAGGGAAAGATGAAAGAAATGATGTACATTCTAAGTATTATACTTACATTTTCAAAGCAGTGTAAATGTCCCTATAAACATAGTCATTTTAAAAGTAATGTAAGTTTTCAAGCCTTAAACCAGTGTAAATGTCTATGTGAAAATATTCATTTTAAAGTAATGGAAGTTTCAAACTTTTCAATCAGTGTAAACATAAATGAAAACATATTCAATTTATATTGTGAACACTTTTCAATCAGTGGAGATGTATATGTAAACAGATTCTATCTGTATTATTAGCCTTTTCATTTAAATATAAAGTAGCTACGAAAGCTACGGTATTCTATTTAAATGTAAAGAAAGTTTTATCCCGAGGGATTAAATTTAATTCTCATCGAGGGTAAAGTCTAAGTTAATTGGAATGGTGGTATGGGAAGATAGGAACCCACAACTATGGGGTGGAAAACGCCATTCTCAAAAGAGCGTTTCGTTCTATTCTTTTACCATAGTTATTGGTGGTACCAGCAGAAAGTACTATCTCTGGAACAAGAAGGGAACAGTGGCCTAAGCTTTAAGACGAAGGACCCATTTTGTAGACTCTTCTTGACATTTCTGGGAAACGAGGTACACCCGACAACCTTGACCAGGGACGAGCGTGAGCAGTGTGAAAAAAAACCAACCCATAAGAAGGAGCAGAACCGTCATTGGCAGCTAAGTTCAAATCTATGCTGCCACTTGAACTTCTTATAACATTTCACAATCCATAACGACCATGATGATAACTTTTCTTGATCCATAACTATTCAAATTATTTTCCAACTGTTAAAACATAACTGATTATTAAATTTTGCTATTTGTAATTTTACGAATTTAACATCGATTTAATCATTTTAAAGTTACTGCATGTTTGTCTCGGTCAAATTACTACACACACTCTAAACAGAGTTATACTAGAATAATAGAATTCCACTGAGTAAATCAGGGGTGGGGTCTTAAACGAGCTGAAATTAATAAGTGCTTAAATCCTTCATAAAAGCGTCGGCAGAATTACAGAGTTAACATACTCAGCCAAAGCAGGATTGTTCTCGCTTATTCTGAATATCTTGTGAAGACTCCCTGGAGATAGAAGCGTTTTGTTTCTTCTATTTACATATCTGCCAAGAGTAATCTTTTGCGAAGGTAGATACCATTGAAGCCCATATTAGATACTCTTGAGTTTTGGCAACTGCTGGACCACTACTGCAAAGCAGGGGAGGCAATACCGTCACAGAATGCAAAGTTCACGACTGCTTTAATAAATTCAGCGTTGTCCTTGATTTCTGAATTTCCTATGAAGACCCCTAAAATAGAAGCAACATCCTTCTACGTATTTACAACTCTGCCAAGAGGCTAGTAATCTTAAGCGAAGGTAGATACCCTTTAAAGAACCGTATTGTATACTCTAATTTGTGGCCATTGTTGGACCATCAATACAGAGTAGGGGAGGCAATCCCGTGACACCCAGTTTTTAAAAACGGGGAGCTTCCTTAACGTTTGAATATACAGTATCGCATTTATCTTAATGAAAAGGCTGTGCCTTAGCATACTGAGATGGGCACAGCAGTGCATGGGACGAGTGCATGTCACATTAATTCACTTGTGACGGTGAAATCAGGGCCGGCCTTAAAGTAGGGCGACCGTCCTGGGGGCTAAGGGCAAATGGGCGCCGGAGCGGTAAAGACAATAAGTATTTTTTTCACCAAAAAGCTGGACTTTACATCAGTTATGACACAGTTTACTCATGTCACATCAGTTATGACACAGTTCACTCATGTCACAGCACGTAGTGGTGGTTTATAAATAGTTCGAGGCCCTAGATTAACGTTAACTTGCTAGGCCCCTTTTATATAAATCCCTGTTGTGATCCACAAGCATTTATTGTGGGTGATGCCCCTAAAAGAGTGATGCTCTAACCAAACACCCAAGTTACCGGTGCCCAAAACAGGTTATGAAAGCACGCATTGTAAATCCTATATAAGAAAATTATTAAGCATAAGGGTGACATGATTATTCTTTATGTTTTTTGTTGTTAAGTATTTTTCTTTTTAAAGACCTAAAAATCGATCGCCATTTCATTGACCCAATTTTCTTCTTAATTTTCCCATAAAAAATGATTTTTGTAGACAAAAAAAAAAAAATGTCTTACTTTTCTTTCCTCTCCTACCCTGGAATGTAGAAGTTTGCCAGAGAGAGCACCATACTATCCTGTCTGCTGTCTTCCACTGGCCCAGGTTCCAGTCTAGTCCTCGGTCCTTCAGAGATCGTTTAATGTTGTTCTATCAGCGGACTCTTGGTCGTCCTGGAGGTCTGGATCCCTGGCTCTTGATTTTCCATATTTGTCGTGGTAGTTGATCTCTCATTCTGCAGACATGGCCAAACCATCATAATTGGGACTGATCCACTCAGGTCTGCCGGGGCTGGGTTTTGAGGTAAAATCACCGACTCGAAATTCGCAGTAGTAAAGTTAATTGATGACGTCGGACAAATACATTTGAACTGGGCGCGTTTTTTTACACACCCAAGGCCGGCGTTAATCTTCTTTTCTAAGGACAAATAATAATTGTTGAACTGATATTTGACACTGACACGTATAAACGTGCGACTTGGGGAAGGAAGAAGGTGGGGGGAGAAAGGATGTTGTTGACTTTCTACCTGTAGGAGTGATAATGATAGTCACTCCATATCACTTAGCGATAACTAGCTCATGTGAACTATCTACAGCAACTTTAACCAGGCCACACTATAGCGATAACTAGCTCATGTGAACTATCTATAGCAACTTTAACCAGGCCACACTATAGCGATAACTAGCTCATGTGAACTATCTACAGCAACTTTAACCAGCCACACTATAGCGATAACTAGCTGATGTGAACTATCTACAGCAACTTTAACCAGGCCACACTATAGCGATAACTAGCTCATGTGAACTATCTACAGCAACTTTAACCAGGCCACACTATAGCGATAACTAGCTGATGTGAACTATCTACAGCAACTGTAACCAGCCACACTATAGCGATAACTAGCTCATGTGAACTATCTACAGCAACTGTAACCAGCCACACTATAGCGATAACTAGCTCATGTGAACTATCTACAGCAACTGTAACCAGCCACACTATAGCGATAACTAGCTGATGTGAACTATCTACAGCAACTGTAACCAGCCACACTATAGCCATAACTAGGTCATGTGAACTATCTACCTACAGCAACTGTAACCAGCCACACTATAGCGATAACTAGCTGATGTGAACTATCTACAGCAACTGTAACCAGCCACACTATAGCGATAACAAGCTGATGTGAACTATCTACAGCAACTGTAACCAGCCACACTATAGCGATAACTAGCTGATGTGAACTATCTACAGCAACTGTAACCAGCCACACTATAGCGATAACTAGGTCATGTGAACTATCTACAGCAACTGTAACCAGCCACACTATAGCGATAACTAGCTCATGTGAACTATCTACAGCAACTGTAACCAGCCACACTATAGCGATAACTAGGTCATGTGAACTATCTACAGCAACTGTAACCAGCCACACTATAGCGATAATTAGCTCATATGAACTATCTAAAGCAACTGTAACCAGGCCACACTAGGAACTAAATAAAACTTAAATAACTACTCAAGAGGGATTAATCTAGAACATAAGTAGCTACCTACCCCACACTAAGACATTAATCTAGAACATCAGTAGCTACCTACCCCACACTAAGACTAACCACAACAGTAGTAGTTACCCTACATTGGTAACTACCTACATCATCAGCAGCTACCTCGCACTAGGAACTACCAACATCATCAAAAGCTACCCAACAATGGGAACCACCAACGACATCAGTAGTTATCAGACATCGAGAGCTACCGACAACTTCATTAGCTACCACACACAGCGAACTATCGACAACTTCAGCAGCTACCCCACACAGCGAACTATCGACAACTTCAGTAGCTACCCCACACAGGGAACTACCGACAACGTCAATAGCTACCCCACACAGGTAACTACCGACAACGTCAATAGCTACCCCATACAGGGAACTATCGACCACTTCAGCAGCTACCCCACACAGGGAACCACCGACAACGTCAATAGCTACCCCACACAGCGAACTATCGACAACTTCAGTAGCTACCCCACACAGGGAACTACCGACAACTTCAGCAGCGACCACACACAAGGAACTACCGACAACTTCAACAGCGACCCCACACAAGGAACTACCGACAACTTCAACAGCGACCACACACAAGGAACTACCGACAATTTCAACAGCGACCCTAAACAGGGAACTATCGACAACTTCAGTAGCTACCCCACATTGGGAACAATCGACAACGTCAATAGCTATTCCACACAGGGAACTATCGACAACTTCAGTAGCTACCCCACATTGGGAACTACCGACAACTTCAACAGCGACGCCACACTGGGAACTATCGACAACTTCAGTAGCTATCCCACACAGGGAACTATCGACAACTTCAGTAGCTATCCCACACAGGGAACTATCGATGACTTCAGTAGCTATCCCACACAGGGAACTATTGACAACTTCAGTAGCTATCCCACACAGGGAACTATCGACAACTTCAGTAGCTACCCCACACTGGGAACTATCAACAACTTCAGCAGCTACCCCACACAGGGAACTATCAACAACTTCAGCAGCGACCCCACACAGGGAACTATCGACAACTTCAGCAGCGACCCCACACCACCAAGAATGTTAAAGTGTTATCCTTGTTCCCACAATTCCTGAGGTCTCCAGTTTTGCCGTCTGATTATAAGGGCATTGATTCGGTCACACTCGCAGCCACAAGACCGTGAGATTTCATTCCCTCAGGTCAATTTAACTTTAAAAAAAACTACCTCCTTTGCTTTGATGGGTACCCACCGCGACCACAACCACCACACCGCCTCCAGCGTCAGCACAACTTTGACCATATGTCCACAGTTTTGTCATCACTCTATTTTATTGCAGGATTATTCTTTACATTACTACCCAGCCACCTTTCTCGTTACCCCAGGCACCGTCTCTCTCCATCCTAATAGTGTGTCTATTTATTCACGAACATTAATTCTCATTATCTTAATATTCCTGTTCACGTGATTTTCGCTCCGCTTCTCCCAATTCGTGTATTCTTGTTTTCACATAATTCTTGTTCTGTTTCTCACAGTTCGTGTATCCTTGTTGTCACACAATCCTTGTTTGTTTCTTTCTGTTCGTGTATTCTTGTTTTTACATTATCCCTGTTTTCTTCCTCCCTATTCGTCTATTTTTTTTCTTTCTATCAAGTATCTTTTATTTTTATTTTTTTCATATTGTCTCCGCGTTGTTTCTCTCGACAATAGCCCCCCCCCCCTCCCCCCCCTTCCCCCTCTCCCCCCCCCCCCCCCAACACATTTCCGTGTTGTTTCTTTCAATCTTAATATTTTATATTCACATAATTCTGGCATTATTTCTCCCAGACTTAGTTTACGCTGTTCTCCCAGACTTAGTTTACGCTGTTCTCCCAGACTTAGTTTACGCTGTTCTTCCAGACTTAGTTTACGCTGTTCTTCCAGACTTAGTTTACGCTGTTCTTCCAGACTTAGTTTACGCTGTTTCACATAACCTTTATACTGTATCTCTCTATTCGAGTTTCATTTCTTTGTGAAGTATTTTCTTTTTTCTTCTACGTATCCTAGTATTGCCGCAATGTCAGAGCAGCGGCGTAGACAACCAGTAGGGTGGTACCCAGGGACTTGAAGATCTTGAGGCGCCCCCCCCGCCCCCCACCTATTATTATTGCTGTATCGGCGAAATTATTTATGTATTTTGGAATAAGGATCCAATAAAACTGAATATGTCATGAAACAACCAACAAGGAATAATTATCTGTTGCACGGACTAAATGGTTTAATTTTAACAATGCTTGCAAACATGACCTGAAAAATCTTCTATACGACTTTTAAAAAAAAATACTAAATCGTTGTATTACGAGAAATTAGGAAAAAGAAAACGCAAAAATAAACCCCATCAAGATTTTTTTCCCCCACAGATATCCGATTCCATTTACTTCTCTCAGCAACACTCCTTATACAGACTGGCCCAGTATTTTGTCTTCTTTGATGCATGTTTGAAAACAGAACTCTTCATAATGCGACATTAAAATAAAGGGAACATTTTTTGGAAATAGTCACAAAGCTTTAAACACCTTGAAATATTCGACCAAAGAAACATGTGATTTCAACCCACCAGCTGCCTTGCGCGGAGGCTTGGGACAGCCAAATGCAAGGAAAAGCTTTTAGGAAAAATGGGGCGGGGGGGGGGGGGGGGGGGGGGGGGGGGGGAAGTGTAGCTTGCTGAAATTAGGTGTGCCGGGTCGGAAGGAGAAGAAAAAGCATCTCAGTTGTAAACTGGGATATAACTAAACATTTGACACATAGAGAGGTGTGCTTTGTAAGCTGTGGAAGGGAAGCTATAACTTGCTTCAACATTGTACGGGAGACAACTCAAAATTTGATCACATCTCCAGTAACTGGCACGCAAATTGTTTTGCATCTGCAGAAAGTGTTACTATACATAGCGCAGGCTATCTGAAGATACACGCACACGTGACAGAGCAGATAAGGAGATAGAAGGTATGTCAGACGGGCAGATATAAGATTTTGTCATAGGGCAGATAGAAATATGACAACACGTTATAGGGCACATAGAAATATAACATCATGTTATAAAGCATATGGAAATATTTAAGGACGTGTACCAGGACAGACAGATACAAGAGAATGCGTTACAGGACAGATAGAGATACATACGAATATGCACCAGGGCAGACAACATGTATCTAGAACGCATTACAGGGCAAATAGAAATATGTAAGACAATGTAACAAGGCAGAAAAGAGATACGCCAATACATTACAGGGCAGATATAAATATTTGAGAATATGTATAAGGCAGGTAGAGACATATGTCACAGTGATGAGAAAGACATATAAAAACGCCCTCAGACTGAGATACAAGTACACAGATTGGGACATATTATATATAAAAACACGTAATAGGACAGACAAGAACACAGAGTAGGACATATAACATACAACAACACGTAACAGGGCAGACAGAGATACAAGAACACAGAGTAGGACATATAACATAAAACAACATGTAATAGGGCGGACAGAGATACAAGAACACAGAGTGGGACATATAACAACATGTAATAGGGCAGACAGAGATCCAAGAACACAGAGTAGGACATATAACATACAACAACACATAATAGGGCAGACAGAGACACAAGAACACAGTGTAGGACATATAACATACAACAACATGTAATAGGGCGGACAGAGATACGAGAACACAGAGTGGGACATATAACAACATGTAATAGGGCAGACAGAGATCCAAGAACACAGAGTAGGACATATAACATACAACAACACGTAATAGGGCAGACAGAGACACAAGAACACAGTGTAGGACATATAACATACAACAACACGTAATAGGGCAGAAGACAGAGAGGTAAAAAAAAAATAAAGGTACCGGAGAACAAATATAAAAACGTCTTAAGAGTCTGACAAAAATATAAGATTTCACGCGCTAGGGCAGACAGAAGACAACAAATATGTAAGAACACGTGACAGTGCAGACAAAGACATTATTTTTTAAAATGTCACAGAGAGAATAAAGAGATAGAAAAGCGTCTGATAGGGCAGACAGAGATATAAAGAGTATGCCACAAGGCAGACACAACGATCATTGTGTAGGGCAGACAGACAGACCATATAGGTCACACACAGAGATCATATCATAGAGTAGGACTTAAGGTAGTAGGATACCCAGAAAAGGTTAGAAAAAATAAAAATCCAACAATTTTCATTTTCATGCTTTAAATCATCGTCAACATGTTCTTGTACTAAAAATAATTCACAGAAGCTTAGAGATACTCTGGTATGATAGGATTCAGTGTTTTTCTACACACACACCCTTGAGTGATTTGCATAGCAACTAATGTTTATAGTTGGTTAACATGTGAATAATGACCCGACATGAAGGTACGTGATTGTAAAACTGCGAAATTATAATTATACTGAGGCAACAGGAAGAAGATATTTATAACTTTTCCTTGGGGAATCACTCTACGATTTCTTATGAATTTTTCAAAAGTGTGTGTCTAGAAAGCTTTGATCGTAAATTTCAACATTTGTTACTTGCATTGTGCATTTTCACCCACATAAACTCTATTTATTGCTAGTTTTATACTGATTCTGTATAATAGTAGTTAGCAGAGCTTCTTTTGTTCACGATGGGAAATAAGACAAAGACTGGGAGGCGTGTACACCAACAAACCGTTGCCTGAAAATGAGACACCTATTGTCGATAGTGACGCTATAAAGCCTCTGTGCTTCTCATCAACGAAAATAAAGGTCCAAGAAAGTGAAGGACAAGCTAAAAATGACAACAGAGGAAATGGGTTTATCCTTATGGATGTAAAACTACTGTTTGGGTTTTTATGCGCTAACTTTAGATGTGACAAATGTTATCAGTACTCACTGACCTGTGAGATCGTCGAAGAGACTTGGAATGGCTTTTGTCATGAAATCAGTATCAAGTGCACAAACTGTGGCGAATGGAATGCCAATTTCAATACTTCTGATCTATCATCTTCAGCTACTCATAAACACAAAGAAGTAAATGTAAGAATGGTGGCATTTGTGCGTTCTATTGGGGGAGGCCACAGATTAGATTTTTTTGGGATTTAATACCACGACATTATCCACCAAAAGAGACACGCTGCGCATATCTGGATATGTTAAAAAAGTGATACATTAAAATACAGACAATTTGGTTCCAAAGGTTGTTACAGCCAGGAATTGTAGTGAGGATAAGCTCTCACTGCAGATAAATGCTTCTATGGCACGCGCCTCAAGCAGCCTCTGACAACCAAGTCCAGCTCCCGGCCTTCACGTGTGGCTCAATTTGAGCCCGGCGGAACTGTTTTCACTGACGGGAGAAGGGGCAAAGGCGAGCGACTGGTGCCTTAAAACCAGCAGCTTCGGGCAGATAGGGCTCGTGATCCTTGGTTGGTAGCTTATCTAAGAGAAGGAACTCTGAATTCAAACCACCGCTGCCTTGCGGGAATACCCATTTATGGAATTGGCTTCGGGAGTAAACCCTGAGGATAAATCCGGAGTCGGAGTCCCTAAGGCAGTCTAATGTCAATTCGACATTATTCTGGCAACTCCTGCGACGTGGCTGGTACCAAACTGTATCAGCTACTGCCGTTCCTTTGGATCTACCAGCTGTGTGGAGAGGGGGAACATGCTGCATGGGCAACAGCTTGATCTCCATATAACTGTGCCCAAGCTCGCGCCCTGGAGAGGACATTCCAGCTTCACCCCATAGGTGTCGGCAAAACACGGGAAGTAGCAGTTACCGGTTATAAGCATTTTGCCCAATTGGCGTAGGGCATGGCGCCAGGGGCTACTTCCGACAGTGGGAGAGGTTCTAGGATCTCACTGGACAGCTACCGCCCGCTTCAAGCTGGGCAGCCCCCAGTCAATAAGGTGTTGTCCCGCCACTGTCTGCTTTCCTCATTGGGTGCATGGGGATTAGGGTCAAACCCGAACTGTGGACAGAAAATATTGCACCAAGCAATTATCAGAATAACAGAAATAAGCAAACTCTCAGATTGGGATGCTGGAACGTCCGGACTATGTTGACTGGACTATCCGAAAACCTACAGGACGTAAACGATGTAAGGAAGACAGCCATAATTAATGATGAGCTTAAACGACTTCAGGTGGATATAGTTGCACTTCAGGAAACGCGCCTAGCAGACTCTGGAACGGTGAGCGAGAAGGACTACACATTTTATTGGCAAGGGAAAGATCTTAATGAAACAAAAGAGCACGGAGTAGGTTTTGCGGTAAAAAAATCGCTAACTATAATGGTTGAACCAGGCGAGAATGGATCAGAACGCCTGTTAACGCTCCGCCTGCAAACTAGCACAGGTCCCATCACCCTTGTCAGTGTGTATGCTCCTACTCTGTACTCTGCCTCAGAAGCTAAAGATGAGTTCTACGAGAATCTAGCAGCAGTCATCAAAAGCATACCTAGGCAAGAACAGCTTGTTCTCCTTGGTGACTTTAACGCTAGAGTTGGTGCCGATAATGTTTCATGGCCTTCATGTCTGGGCAGGTTTGGTATTGGCAAGATGAATGAAAATGGACAACGGCTCTTAGAGTTGTGCGTCCACCATGACCTCTGCGTGACCAACACCTACTTTCAGACAAAACCCCAGCATAAGGTGTCATGGAGACACCCACGATCCAAGCACTGGCACCAACTGGACCTGATTCTCGTCAGAAGGCCACTTCTCAGGTCTGTGCTCTCCACGCGCTCGTACCATAGTGCAGACTGTGATACAGATCACTCCTTGGTTTGCTGCAAAATCAGAGCACAACCAAGAAAACTCTATCGTGTCAGACATGAAGGGAAACCACGCATTGATACCAGCAAGATGTCAGACCCTGTCATGATCGCTCAATTTACTGCGACCTTCAAGAAAATGCTCAGCAGCCCTCAGCATGGTGATACTGTTACAGAGAACTGGGAGCATCTACGGAACACCATTCAAAGTACTGCACTTGCCACCTTTGGTAAGAAAACGGCAGAGTCAAATGACTGGTTTGATGCTTCATCAGATGTGATGGCACCTGTCATTGAAGCTAAGCGCAGTGCTATGAATGAATACAAACGTTCACCGAGTGCTAGAACCCTACAGATCCTGAAGGCTACAAGAAGCAAAGTTCAACAAACTGCTCGACGCTGTGCAAATGACTATTGGCTCCAGCTCAGTGAGAGCATCCAGATTGCAGCGCAAACAAGCAACATTAAACAAATGTATGAGGGTATAAAGAAAGCACTTGGCCCCCAAAAAGGTAAGACGGCACCGCTAAAAACCATCAACGGAGAGAAGCTAACCGATAAGGGTAAGCAGATGGAGAGGTGGGTCGAGCACTACTCTGAGCTTTATGCTAGAGAAAATACCGTTACGCCTGCAGCCCTTGATGCTGTCAAATGTCTGCCAACTATGGAGGAGCTTGATGCCGAACCAACATTAGAGGAACTCAGCAAGGCCATTGATAGCTTGGCCTCTGGCAAAGCACCAGGCAGTGATGGGATTCCTCCTGATTTAATCAAATGGTAACACTGTACAAAAATAAAGGAGACAGAAGTGATTGCAATAACTACAGAGGCATCTCTCTTCTTAGTATTGTTGGTAAGGTTTTTGCCAAAGTCATCTTAATGCGACTACACAAGTTAGCTGAGCGCATATATCCAGAGTCTCAGTGTGGATTCCGAGCTGGTAGATCAACAACAGACATGATCTTCTCTGTCCGCCAGCTTCAGGAAAAATCAAGAGAGCAGAAAAGGCCTTTATATATTGCCTTTATAGACCTCACAAAAGCATTTGACCTGGTCAGTAGGGATGGACTCTTCAAAATCCTCCTGAAAATAGGCTGCCCTTCTAAAATGCTGGAAATGATAAAGTCATTCCATGACGACATGAAGGGAACAGTCCAATATGCTGGAAGCACGTCGCAGCCCTTTGACATACGAAGTGGCGTTAAACAAGGCTGTGTTCTGGCTCCGACCCTCTTCGGGATCTTCTTTGCCTTACTCTTGAAACATGCATTCAGAGATGCAACTGAAGGAATATGCCTTCACACTAGGTCAGATGGCCGTCTGTTTAATCTTTCAAGGCTGAAGGCAAAAACAAAAATCAGAAGGGTCACTATAAGAGACTTGTTGTTCGCTGATGATGCTGCAGTCGTCACTCAAAGCCAACAGGAGCTTCAGAACTTGATGAATCGCTTCACTAAAGCATGCAAGGACTTTGGCCTCACAATAAGTCTAAAGAAAACGAATGTGCTGAGTCAGGATGCGGTTGCTGCACCAGTTATCACTATCGATAATTATGAATTGGCAGTGGTGCACCACTTCACATACCTAGGGTCTACCATCAATGACAAACTCTCACTGGATAATGAAATCGACAGCCACATTGGCAAAGCTGCAGCTACCTTTGCTCGCCTCACATTGCGTGTTTGGGGAAACTCCAAACTCACAATGAAGACCAAAGCTGCGGTATATAATGCCTACGTCACCAGCACACTCCTATATGGCAGCGAGACCTGGACGACCTATGCTAAGCAAGAAAGAAGGCTCAATACCCTCCATTTACGGTGTCTACGCCGCATCCTCGGCATTTCATATAAAGATAAAGTGACAAATGTCGAGGTGTTGTCACGTGCTGGCCTTCAAAGTATGTATACACTGCTTAGACAGCGCAGACTTCGCTGGCTTGGCCATGTTCGCCGCATGGAAGATGGTCGCATCCCAAAAGATATCTTCTACGGACAATTAGCAGATGGCAAGAGAACAGTTGGGCGACCACAGCTGAGGTTCAAAGATGTGTGCAAGAGAGATATGAGGGCACTGGACATGGATCCAGCAACATGGGAGGATGAAGCTGCCGATCGCACTAAGTGGCGATGCTATTTACGGCGCCACCTCAGATTGAGCGAAGAGAGGCTCACACAACAAGCAGAGGAGGGGAGAAAACGTCGAAAGGAGCACCAGGAAAATAAGCAGCTGAGGGCTGTCACCTCAGGGGCGCATTCCCATAGTCAGTTATGACTGAAGGGGCTATTATTATTATTATTATTATTATTATAGAGAAAGTGATACATTAAAGCACAGACACACAGAGAAAGTGATACATTAAAATACAGACACACAGAAAAAGTGATACATTAAAAACAGACACACATAGAAAGTGATACATTAAAGCACAGATAAATTGAGAAAGTGATACATTAAAACACAGACACACACAAAGAAAGTGATACATTAAAGCACATACACACAGAAAAAGTGATACATTAAAATACAGACACACAGAGAAAGTGATACATTAAAGCACATATACACAGAGAAAGTGATACTTTAAAATACTGACAGAGAAAGTGATACATTAAAATACAGACACATAGAAAAAGTGATGCATTAAAGCACAGGCACACAGAGAAAGTGATACATTAAAGCACAGACACATAGAGAAAGTGATACATTAAAACACAGACACACAAAGAAAGTGATACATTAAAGCACAGACACACAGAAAAAGTGATACATTGAAACACAGACACACAGAGAAAGTGTTACATTAAAATACAGACACACAGAGAAAGTGATACATTAAAATACAGACACACAGAGAAAGTGACACATTAAAATACAGACACGCAGAGAAAGTGATACATTAAAATAGACACACATAGAAAGTGATACATTAAAATACAGACACACAGAAAAACTGATACATTAAAATACAGACACACATAGAAAGTGATGTGTAAAAAGACAGACAAAGACAATAAACACACACAACAGCTGACAACAATATGTGACGTAAGGGTCTTTTATATTTGGACACGCGCACTAATATAACCAACTAGGTTGAACGGGACGGGCCTCGCCAAAACGAGGTAAAACGTTATTTAAAAAAAAAAAATTGTGAGCAGATATTGACCAATAATAAGAAAGTTGTCGAAGAAATCGGGGGGAGAGAGAGAGAGAAGCTCACCATCAGACGTAAAGGTATTTCATATTTAGACATGCGCCCTAATATAACTGACTAGGTTTTAAAAAAATATATATAGATTAAGAAGAAAAAAAACAATTTAAAAAAAAAGGGAAGAGAGAGAGGAAGAGATAGGAAGAGAATAAAAAACACATTTAGGAGACGAGAAGCTCGTCAACAATCTACACCCACACACATACACACACGCACAACATTCGGTATATTAGATAGAAAGGGGGGGGGGACTCCACATAGAAGAAGTACCATATTAAAAGATCTTACATTCAATATGTATTTACTTATTTGTATTTGCGTCGATTGACATAATCGTGAGCGCGATTGGCATAATCTTGAGAGCGATTGGCATAATCTTGAGAGCGATTGACATAATCGTGAGCGCGATTGGCATAATCTTGAGAGCGATTGGCATAATCTTGAGAGCGATTGACATAATCGTGAGCGCGATTGGCATAATCTTGAGAGCGATTGGCATAATCTTGAGAGCGATTGACATAATCGTGAGCGCGATTGGCATAATCTTGAGAGCGATTGGCATAATCTTGAGAGCGATTGGCATAATCTTGAGAGCGATTGGCATAATCTTGAGAGCGATTGACATAATCGTGAGCGCGATTGGCATAATCTTGAGAGCGATTGGCATAATCTTGAGAGCGATTGGCATAATCGTGAGCGCGATTGGCATAATCTTGAGAGCGATTGGCATAATCTTGAGAGCGATTGGCATAATCTTGAGAGCGATTGACATAATCGTGAGCGCGATTGGCATAATCTTGAGAGCGATTGGCATAATCTTGAGAGCGATTGGCATAATCTTGAGAGCGATTGGCATAATCTTGAGAGCGATTGGCATAATCTTGAGAGCGATTGACATAATCGTGAGCGCGATTGGCATAATCTTGAGAGCGATTGGCATAATCTTGAGAGCGATTGACATAATCGTGAGCGCGATTGGCATAATCTTGAGAGCGATTGGCATAATCTTGAGAGCGATTGGCATAATCTTGAGAGCGATTGGCATAATCTTGAGAGCGATTGGCATAATCTTGAGAGCGATTGACATAATCGTGAGCGCGATTGGCATAATCTTGAGAGCGATTGGCATAATCTTGAGAGCGATTGGCATAATCTTGAGAGCGATTGACATAATCGTGAGCGCGATTGGCATAATCTTGAGAGCGATTGGCATAATCTTGAGAGCGATTGACATAATCTTGAGAGCGATTGACATAATCGTGAGCGCGATTGGCATAATCTTGAGAGCGATTGGCATAATCTTGAGAGCGATTGGCATAATCTTGAGAGCGATTGATATAATCGTGAGCGCGATTGGCATAATCTTGAGAGCGATTGGCATAATCTTGAGAGCGATTGGCATAATCTTGAGTGATCAGCATAATCTTGAGAGCGATTGGCATAATCTTGAAAGCAATTGTCTTGAGAGCTGTTGGCATAATCTCGAGAGCCATTGACATAATCTTTAGAGCGATTGGCATATACTTGAGAGCGATTGGCATAATCTTGAGAGCGATTGGCATAATCTTGAGAGCGATTGGCATAAACTTGAGAGCGATTGGCATAATCTTGACAGCGATTGGCATAATCTTGAGAGCGATTGGCATAATCTTGAGAGTGATTGGCATAAACTTGACAGCGATTGGTATAATCTTGAGAGCGCTTGGCATAATCTTGAGAGTGATTGGCATAATCTTGAGAGCGATTGGCATAATCTTGAGAGCAACTGCTTCATGAGATATAGCTACAGGGTTTGAAACCTTGTAATGTCACGGTCCATTCTATCCAGCTGGTACTCTAATGGGTGTCAGACTGTTCTTGGGTTGGGGGAAGGCTAAGGCAGCGAGGAGAACTGGCCACCCTACCTCATAAATAAATACTGAGGGAAGCCTGAGTCAATTGTGTAGTAACGAAATAAATCATTGAATAAATAAATACAGGTATTTATTATCATTACTAACAATAACCCGTCAAACTTGACGGGTTTTTAATTATAGTGTGCTGTTTCCGTTCCCGGATGACCAGATGGAAGTACATTCTTAGAGTGTTTTTGGTTTCTTTCCATTATACAGTGTAATCAAACTGTTCATGAACACCGTCATTTGAACGCTTTTCTTTGTTGATTGTAACTATTTTCGGGAGAGTATATGTAATGGAAACAATAAAAATTTTCAACACGGTTGCATTCCTCAGCTGTGACCAACGTACACACGGCGCCTCTCATCGAAGTTTTGTTCGTGTATATAACTTCATCCGATTAAGGTTGCAACGTGCGTTGAGCGTCACTTTCTGGCGCGATTTACTTTTTTGACAGCAGACCGGTGACGTAAGATACATCGGTAATTATGTTAAAATGGGATCTTTGTCTTGTCCCTGTGTATTTTTAGACTCACTTGCTGTGACCTCTCATCGAGTTTTTTCGTGTTATCTTCATCTGATTATGGTTAAATTGGTTGAGCGTCCTTTCACGATTTACTTTCACAGCAAGGTGATGTCACCGTTTGTATGGTCCTTGGTTCGATTCCCAGTAAGCCTATCACTTTTATTTCTTGTCTGCTGTCTGGTGTCATGCTGTCTGGTGTCATGCTGTCTGGTGTCATGCTGTCTGGTGTCATGCTGTCTGGTGTCATGCTCTCTGTCTAACGAGTGCCTGTTAATTACCTTTATTTATTTATTTACTTATTCCCCCTATCTCATAAAGCTGAGACCTACTATACCTACTATACTAAAGCTGAGACCTACTATACCTACTATACTAAAGCTGAGACCTACTATACCTACTATACTAAAGCTGAGACCTACTATACCTACTATACTAAAGCTGAGACCTACTATACCTACTATACTAAAGCTGAGACCTACTATACCTACTATACTAAAGCTGAGACCTACTATACCTACTATACTAAAGCTAGAACTGTCGTGAAACGTGACCTAAACCCACTATACCTACTATACTATGCACAGCTGAACCTACGTTCTACTATACTGAGAAGCTGAATTACCGAAGTATACCTATCTTACTAAAGCGGCAGACAGAATAAAATTACTATACCCTACTTTACTAAAGCTGAGACCTCTATGGAACTATACGAAAGCTGAGCCTAATACCTAATAAAAGCTGTACCAACTATCGTCCTACCATACTAAAGCTTTCCTTACCTACTATACTAAAGCTGAGACCCTACCTACTATATAAACTGAGACGCACTTTTACTAATAAAAAAGCTGAGACACTACACCTACAATACAACGAAGCTGAGACAGCTATACCTACTATACTAAAGCTGAGACCTACAATATTGATTTATACTATATCTAAAGCTGAGACCTACTATACTCTTGCTAAAGCTGAAAGTCGAGTCTACAAATCTGGCTTGTACTAAAGCTGAGACCTACTATATCTACATACTAAAGCTGAGACCTACTAGTACCTACTATACTAAAGCGCAGAGACCTACTATACCTACTATACTAAAGCTTAGACCTACTATATCTAACTAAAAAGCTGAGACCTACTATATCTACTATACTAAAGCTGAGACCTACAAATACTACTATACTAAAGCTGAGACCTACATAGTACCTACTATACGTAAAGCTGAGATTTACTATAAATAAACTATACTAAAGCTTTAGACCTAGTAGAGACAAGATTATACAAAGCTGATAAATTTTCTATATATTAATAGCCTACTATATAATACTATAATTGGAAGCTGAGACCTACTATACCTACTATACCAAAGTGTGTGTGGGTGTGTGGTGTGGGTGTGTATACTAAAGCTGTGGGTACTGGGTGTACTATACTAAAGCTGAGGGTACTATACCTACTATGCTAAAGCTGAGACCTACTATACCTACTATACTAAAGCTGAGTACTAACCTACCTACTATAATAAAAGCTGAGACCTACTATACCTACTATATGTAAAGCTGTAGACTCTATATACTAAACTTACCTATCCATTACTAAAGCTGAGACCTACTATACCCCTTCAGCACTAAAGCAGAGACCTACTATACCTACTAACTAAAGCTGAAGACCTATAATACCTACTGATACCTTGTTTTAATATCACTGAGTTACTTACTATACCTACTATACTAAAGCTGAGACCTACTATACCTACTATACTAAAGCTGAGACTTACTATACGGGGACTACTATACTAAAGCTGAGACCTACTATACCTACTATACTAAAGCTGAGACCTACTATACCTACTATACTAAAGCTGAGACCTACTATACCTACTATACTAAAGCTGAGACCTACTATACCTACTATACTAAAGCTGAGACCTACTATACCTACTATACTAAAGCTGAGACCTACTATACCTACTATACTAAAGCTGAGACCTACTATACCTACTATACTAAAGCTGAGACCTACTATACCTACTATACTAAAGCTGAGACCTACTATACCTACTATACTAAAGCTGAGACCTACTATACCTACTATACTAAAGCTGAGACTTACTATACCTACTATACTAAAGCTGAGACCTACTATACCTACTATACTAAAGCTGAGACCTACTATACCTACTATACTAAAGCTGAGACCTACTATACCTACTATACTAAAGCTGAGACCTACTATACCTACTATACTAAAGCTGAGACCTACTATACCTACTATACTAAAGCTGAGACCTACTATACCTACTATACTAAAGCTGAGACTTACTATACCTACTATACTAAAGCTGAGACCTACTATACCTACTATACTAAAGCTGAGACCTACTATACCTACTATACTAAAGCTGAGACCTACTATACCTACTATACTAAAGCTGAGACCTACTATACTAAAGCTGAGACCTACTATACCTACTATACTAAAGCTGAGACCTACTATACCTACTATACTAAAGCTGAGACCTACTATACCTACTATACTAAAGCTGAGACCTACTATACCTACTATACTAAAGCTGAGACCTACTATACCTACTATACTAAAGCTGAGACCTACTATACCTACTATACTAAAGCTGAGACTTACTAAACCTACTATACTAAAGCTGAGACCTACTATACCTACTATACTAAAGCTGAGACCTACTATACCTACTATACTAAAGCTGAGACCTACTATACCTACTATACTAAAGCTGAGACCTACTATACCTACTATACCTACTATACTAAAGCTGAGACCTACTATACCTACTATACTAAAGCTGAGACCTACTATACCTACTATACTAAAGCTGAGACCTACTATACCTACTATACTAAAGCTGAGACCTACTATACCTACTATACTAAAGCTGAGACCTACTATACCTACTATACTAAAGCTGAGACCTACTATACCTACTATACTAAAGCTGAGACCTACTATACCTACTATACTAAAGCTGAGACCTACTATACCTACTATACTAAAGCTGAGACCTACTATACCTACTATACTAAAGCTGAGACTTACTATACCTACTATACTAAAGCTGAGACCTACTATACCTACTATACTAAAGCTGAGACCTACTATACCTACTATACTAAAGCTGAGACTTACTAAACCTACTATACTAAAGCTGAGACCTACTATACCTACTATACTAAAGCTGAGACCTACTATACCTACTATACTAAAGCTGAGACCTACTATACCTACTATACTAAAGCTGAGACTTACTATACCTACTATACTAAAGCTGAGACCTACTATACCTACTATACTAAAGCTGAGACCTACTATACCTACTATACTAAAGCTGAGACTTACTATACCTACTATACTAAAGCTGAGACCTACTATACCTACTATACTAAAGCTGAGACCTACTATACCTACTATACTAAAGCTGAGACCTACTATACCTACTATACTAAAGCTGAGACTTACTATACCTACTATACTAAAGCTGAGACTTACTATACCTACTATACTAAAGCTGAGACTTACTATACCTACTATACTAAAGCTGAGACCTACTATACCTACTATACTAAAGCTGAGACCTACTATACCTACTATACTAAAGCTGAGACCTACTATACCTACTATACTAAAGCTGAGACCTACTATATCTACTATACTAAAGCTGAGACCTACTATATCTACTATACTAAAGCTGAGACCTACTATATCTACTATACTAAAGCTGAGACCTACTATATCTACTATACTAAAGCTGAGACCTACTATATCTACTATACTAAAGCTGAGACCTACTATACCTACTATACTAAAGCTGAGACCTACTATACCTACTATACTAAAGCTGAGACCTACTATATCTACTATACTAAAGCTGAGACCTACTATATCTACTATACTAAAGCTGAGACCTACTATATCTACTATACCTACTATACTAAAGCTGAGACCTACTATATCTACTATACTAAAGCTGAGACCTACTATATCTACTATACTAAAGCTGAGACCTACTATACCTACTATACTAAAGCTGAGACCTACTATATCTACTATACTAAAGCTGAGACCTACTATACCTACTATACTAAAGCTGAGACCTACTATACCTACTATACTAAAGCTGAGACCTACTATACCTACTATACTAAAGCTGAGACCTACTATACCTACTATACTAAAGCTGAGACCTACTATACCTACTATACTAAAGCTGAGACCTACTATACCTACTATACTAAAGCTGAGACTTACTATACCTACTATACTAAAGCTGAGACCTACTATACCTACTATACTAAAGCTGAGACTTACTATATCTACTATACTAAAGCTGAGACTTACTATACCTACTATACTAAAGCTGAGACCTACTATACCTACTATACTAAAGCTGAGACTTACTATACCTACTATACTAAAGCTGAGACTTACTATACCTACTATACTAAAGCTGAGACCTACTATATCTACTATACTAAAGCTGAGACCTACTATACCTACTATACTAAAGCTGAGACCTACTATATCTACTATACTAAAGCTGAGACCTACTATATCTACTATACTAAAGCTGAGACCTACTATACCTACTATACTAAAGCTGAGACCTACTATACCTACTATACTAAAGCTGAGACCTACTATATCTACTATACTAAAGCTGAGACCTACTATACCTACTATACTAAAGCTGAGACCTACTATATCTACTATACTAAAGCTGAGACCTACTATACCTACTATACTAAAGCTGAGACCTACTATATCTACTATACTAAAGCTGAGACCTACTATATCTACTATACTAAAGCTGAGACCTAAGGCCTACTATACTAAAGCTGAGACCTACTATATCTACTATACTAAAGCTGAGACCTACTATACCTACTATACTAAAGCTGAGACCTACTATATCTACTATACTAAAGCTGAGACCTACTATACCTACTATACTAAAGCTGAGACCTACTATATCTACTATACTAAAGCTGAGACCTACTATACCTACTATACTAAAGCTGAGACCTACTATACCTACTATACTAAAGCTGAGACCTACTATACCTACTATACTAAAGCTGAGACCTACTATACCTACTATACTAAAGCTGAGACCTACTATACCTACTATACTAAAGCTGAGACCTACTATACCTACTATACTAAAGCTGAGACTTACTATACTATACTAAACTGAGACCACTATACCTACTATAATGCTAAAGCTGAGACCTACTATACCTACTATACCTAAAGCTGAGACTTACGACCTACTAATACTAAAGCTGAATCCCTATCTATACCTACTATACTAAACAGAGACCTACTATACCTACAGAATAAAATTAGAGCCTAAGCCCTACTATACTAAAGCATGGAGACCTACTAAATCGTCGGCACTAAAAATGTACCAAACTTCTATACCTAATATACAAAGCTGAGACCTTCTATTACGCACTGGCAGATTCCCTAAAGCTCTACCTACTATAAACTACGCATATACTTAAAGCTGAGAACACTATACCACACTACACTAACAGCTGAAGGCCAGCTATACCTACTGGGGAACTAAAAGCTGAGACAAGATACCTTATACTTATCTGCGTGAGACCTACTCTTGCTATACTAAAGCTGAGTCCAAATACCTTGTATATTAAAGCTTAGACTTACTATCCTACTCCATATACAACCTGAGGTCCTATGTTCCTACTCAATACAGCTGCCTACTAACCTACTTCGCAGGAGCACGGTGACCTGTATACGGAGCTAACCCCCTATACCCCCTCATACTAAAGCTGGGACTAATAGGAACTATCATCAGCGGGTGTTGTGTGCAACTAAACTAAGAAGGACAGACTACTTGTTTTACTAAAGCTGAGTACCTACTATACCATACGTCGGCAAAAGCTGAGACCTTAACCTACAATAAAGAAAAAGCTGAGACCTTATAGCGTACTATACTAAAGAGAGACAAGACTATACCTACTAACTACAAGCTGATAAATACTTCCTATAATACTAAAGCGCAGCTGATATAATTTTGTACTTAAAGCTGAAGACCTACTATATATACTATACTAAAGCTGTGGGTACTATGGGTACTGGGTGTAAAGGTGAGACCTACTGGGTACCTCACATGTGTGGGTAAAGGTGTGTGTGTGTGGTACTATGCGTGCTATGCTAAAGTGTGAGTGTGTACTGTGTGTACTGTGTGTGTGTGTGTGTGACCTGTATGTGTACTGTACTAAAGCTATGAACTAACTACTTACAAATCCATACCTAGCTATACATTCCATGAGACCACATACACCCTCAGCACTAAAGTAGACCTACTATACCTACTGTAATGAATAAAAATTGTATTTGAACGACTTGTCAAGTTTATAATTGTTAAGTGAAATCTATGCTGAGACCTACTATACCTACTATACTAAAGCTGAGACCTACTATACCTACTATACTAAAGCTGAGACCTACTATACCTACTATACTAAAGCTGAGACCTACTATACTAAAGCTGAGACCTACTAAAGTGAAGTCTCTAACAATTCACTCCTCTAAGGCAGTATCATTAGTTGGTACACCTTGAGAGGACCCCCAACCTTCCTGTAATAATAGTCAGCTCGTGCCGTCAACCCCCTGACAGAATCAACTATTTAA
This sequence comes from Oreohelix idahoensis, assembly GCA_024509875.1. Lineage (NCBI taxonomy): Eukaryota > Metazoa > Mollusca > Gastropoda > Stylommatophora > Oreohelicidae > Oreohelix > Oreohelix idahoensis. The sequence continues at coordinate 7,599 of JAMPIV010018572.1, read as the reverse complement.
AGCGTCCCGCCGGGACAAAGTAATTCAGGAAGGCGTGGTCGCACTAGCGGTCCTGACCGGTGGTGGACATGTCAGGGTCGCGCAAGTCCTTGGAAAATAACTCTGTAATGACAGGAAAGAAGAGTATCGTCTCTTGAGGCAGCAATCCAAGATGTCAGCCGCCGACTCGGAATCCAGCGCCCCCTCCCCCCCCCCCCCCCCCTCTTCCTGGGACAAGCTGTTCTCACGTGTGATTTGACGGAGGTTTACTCTTATTGTCATTTTGAATGACATTTGACATCTCGTGAAATAACCGTTAGTTGATATTATTTGTGTTTTTTTTCTTAATCTGCACGAGCTAAGGCTCACCTGATGATGATGATGGATCAAAGACAAGACTCGTTTTTCTTGAAGTACCTAGCTGACAGGCATTGTCGATCACTATCTCCACAACCTACGATACATTGTGTCACATCAGGTAAATGTCTTCTCATGCTGTGTGGGGGGGGGGGGGGGAAAGGGGGGGGATTGGACGGCTAAGAGGTATGGCGTCCGCCTCTAACTCTACCGGGTTCGGTTCCCAGTAGAAGGAATATAATTGATGGATATGTTTGTCAGAAGTGGGTCCTAAAGATGTCTTACTCCCCCCTGATCTCCTGGGTAGCGAGATCTCATGAGTTGTGAGATCTCATGGGTAGCAAGATGGGATGCCTAGCTTTCTCAGATAAGGGCGACAAAATAGGAGGTTCCGTGTGCACGTTGCGCACTTTCAAAATCCCTCGGTAGTTGGAAATCGTAAAGAGTAGGCCATACGGCCGCTGCACTTGCAAAAATTTACAAAATTAGGAAAACCTACCCACCACAAAAATATTTTTAGCATGTGTGATTCCTATATACACACATTGGGATCCTCGCCAGTGCTACGGAGCTCGTGCACTGTGCTGAGATCCTCCTTGAGTGATCTAAGGGAGGAGATCTGAGCACTGATGGAGGTGTCCGTGTGCACTAAAGATAGTCCTTAAAACCACAACCAAACCTTCTCCTGTGACATTCCGGAAGTAAGTCCATCATTTTAAAAACCTGGGCGATCTAAACAAAATTAGACGAAGTCGGGAAATAGAAAAATAGAACAAGCTCAGGAGAGGAATAAAAACCTGCTTTTCAGAAAATGGAGCGTATTCCGTTCAAGACATTGTAAGTAGAAAGAGAGAATTTTAAAATGTTAAGTAAGGGAGATGTTGTATCCTCCTCACGTCGGTTCCAGATTCATTACTACTGTTAATCATTATTACATGCTCTTAATTATTTTCAAGTCGTTGCCGTCGACATTTCAGATTTCTGGCATTCTGAACGCTTGTTTTTTCATCTTGTTAAATATTTTAATGAAGTTAAAACCAAGCAAAAATATTTAGCCATAACGAAGCACGCCCAACAAGGGACATAATCGACATAAATAGAGGACGTCCATATTGCTTACGTCACTATAATGAGCATAATGTTGAACCTTGTCACGTACCAGGTCGTAGTCTGTGAGAACGGAAGCTGTGACCTGGCAGTGTTTCAGGGGTCAGAGGTCAGAAATCCCGACAGTCTGTTATTGTCCCCTCAGGCCAGCTCCGGTTCAATTACTGAATCTTAAACTTCCATCGATTGGATGGCTCACAAAATAAGGGAACATAATTTCAGTGTACCCCTCTCTCTTTTTCTTTCCCATATTTACCAGTAGACCGGAAATTGTCTAACATTTTGTGCCACGTGATTAAAGTACAGGACGAATGTTGGTTTATTTAGTCCTTCCTCAAAATATATGTGCTGTTATATGGAAATATGCCGGAATAAGTGTGGGTCTTTGCATTCAGATTTCCCTCAAAATCTGTAGCATCGGCAGCCTTTTTGGTCCAGCCATGTGACCCTAATCTTGTGTTTTCGCGTTTATTTTTCATATTATATATTTAGTTTTCACTTTCTCTTCTTGTATTTTTGTTCGTCTGTCCCCGATGAAAGCCTTGTGGCCGCAACGAAGGTTGTTCTCGTCTGTTGTCGTAGTAAGGTGCATAACCGTTTATTTTAATTTTTTCCCTCCCTCCACTCAAAATCTGCGAGTCCTTACAATTAGATCTTCCTCAAAATTTGCGAATCCTTACAATTAGATCTAGTTTAAAATCTGTGAGTCCTGTCACGGATTTGCCTCCCTGCTTTGCAGTAGTGGTCCAACTGTGGCCAAAACTCAAGAGTATCTAATATGGGTCTTCAAAGTTGTCTACCTTCGCACAAGATTACTCTTGGCAGAGTTGTAGATAGAAGGATAATGATGCTTCTATCTCAAGGGAGTTTCTTAAGATATTTCAGAAGTCAAGAACAGTGCTACATTGGACAGGGCAATTGTTAACTTATATCTGATCCGTCGCCTTTTATGAAGAATTAAGCAATTATTAATTTCAGCTTGTTCAAGCCCCCAGATGGTGTAAATCCAGCTAGATTCCTCTTATTAGTATAGCTCTGTTGAGAGTGTACTCGTATATAGTAAATTGACTGAGACAAACATGCAGTACATTCAAAATGATTAAAACGAAGTCAAATTTTTATATTATTATTTTATTTATTTTTTTGGCGTACGCCCGCTATTACTCGAGGCGAAATCTCAGGTTAGTATGTCTAACCTGAGAATGATTTTTACACTAGTATCCCTTTTTTTCGTGTACAGAGAAAGGTGTAACTCGCCATTCAGGCAGATACTCGCCGATTTCGGTGGTACCCATTAGAACTGGGTCGGCTCAGGAGCCGCCAGTCCCTGGTCGAAGACACTTCTTCAAATGTTCTCGCCAGGGCTCGAGTTAATCCAGTCCAAATCCCGGTCAACGAAAAATCTTCAAATGTCCTCGCCCGGGTTTGATCCTGAATCACCCGGTCGCCAGTGCAGTTTGGTAACCACTACACCAGCGCAACCCCCCATATAATATGTATAGATATAATATGTTTACATTTACATCTACACTAGGTGAAAAATGTTCACAATAAAGATTGAATATGTTTTCAGTTCACCCGTGTGTTACCGGGGCCCGAAAGGGGAGCAAAGAATAGTAACACTGCACCCTACCACGCATGTCGTAAAAGGCGACTAAGGAGGGTATGGGCATGGGGCTGTTTACCCCATCCCGTAAAAACTTCGCACAGTGGGCTGATCACCTGCTTGCCAACCAATCTGATTACGGAAACAATGATAGATTGTTTGGTCTGTTTTTGTTCCACAAAGACGCCACTAGGCGTGGTGGAAACAGCGATAGATTGATCAATTTTTTGTTGCCCTAAGACGCCACTAGGCGTACTGGCCACATACTGCTTTGCCGGTTGATGGCTAAGGATGGAAGAAGAAGAAGAAGATGTTTTCAGTTACATCTACACTGGTTGAAAAATGTTCACAATATAGATTGAATATATTTTCATTTACATCTGCTTACTACCAGCTCAACAGAAGAGAACAAGTGGTAATCTTCAGACTCTGCCTGGCCACAACAGATTGAGATACCATCTATTCAACAAGCTAAAGATAGGAACTACCGATCAGTGTAACTGTGGCACTGATAAAATGACTGCTGAACATCTGTTTCGAAGTTGCCCCTTATATGCGGTACAGAGAAAGCGCATATGGCCGACGCCAGTTCCTTTCGTGGAAAAGCTTTACGGGGATTCAAATAACCCCAAACTGACTACTGCTTTCTTTGAGAACATTCAAGTGGACGTCTGAGAGTGTACGAAGAAGAAGAAGATTTACATTTGCACTGGTTGAAAAGCTTGTAACCTTTCATTAATTTTAAAGTGAATATGTTTACAAAGACATTTACAGTGGTTTGAAACTATAAATATTATAATTAGAATGTACATCTTCTCTTTCATCTTTCCCTCCCTGCTCCAAATGGAACTTGTGACTATCTGTGCTTTTAGTTCTCTTTAAGAAACTAGCAATAAAGCAGTCACCAGCCCTTGCAGTGGTGGTTCATGAAATCACCATTCTTTACGCTGAGGTTGCCAGCCTCAAATGACTTGCACATCCACTAGCAATTTTCACATATTAATATTCACATGGCAATATATACATATTGATTTGTTGTTGCCCTAAAGACGCCATTAGGCGTGATGGGAACAACGGCAAAGAAAATCTATTCGCTGTTGCCCTTAAGACGCCACTAGGCGTAATGGCCACTGACTGCTTTGCCGGTCGTTGGCTAAGGACGGTAGAAGAAGAAGAATATATACATATTAGTTCACATGTTAGTAATGGAAAATATAGAATGTAAAATGTACACCTTACGCCAATCTTGGCTCACAGACTGTTTGCTCAGAGGAATAAAGTTAAGGCACTAGCAGATGCCTTTTTACATGTTTATGGGGTGTTGTTATGTTAACAATGAATTCGACTATGACTCCGTGTTTTCAGTTTCCTCAGATCCCGGTTTTCCTTATTAAAATGGTTTTCCTGGGCTCTTTGTCCTTTAAGATTTTCCACAAAGTCCGGTCTGATATATATGAAATTTTATTCTAACTCTGGCAGTCTGATGGTCTTCTTGGCACGAGTGAATTTTCACAGTGTCTTAAAACTGCAAAAAGGTCAGGTTATATTGCCTGTCCTCCCCCGCATTTGTTTGTTATGATGCTAAGCAGGGCTCCGGTCGTATCAAACATGCGTGTTTAGGTGGGGTAATTTCAAAATTATTTCCGTCTGAAATTCTGTGCGTGATGCAAAGGGCCACCTCTCTCATATACGGAAATAAAACATCCGATTGCCTTCTCTGCAAATGCCTACAATTACATCTTACTTTCCTCAAGGTGTGCAGGAAACGATTATGTCATTCACGTGCGCTGACAAATAAGTAATCTTCCCGTAGTGGCTATCAAACTTTCAGAGTATTGCCATCTTGGCGAAGAACGCACCCTGGCCGTATCAGCGATTAAATAACTGCGCTGGGCAATTTTAGTGTTAATCTGTAGTCTGATGTCGGCCACACCCGAGATTAATCAACATGGTTGTCGGTTAATATTGCATCACCTGTCTACTCTCTCAGCAGGGATGGTCAGGTAAACAAACAAGACGAATTATTGCTGAGAGAAGTGTAAGAATGTTTGAAAATACAAAATATCTGTTACATCGGAGAGAAAGAAAAAGGTGCCGACTACTGAAAAGCCCGTAATAAAGTCAGTATAACAACTGCCACAGGATATGGCTGTAGTGGACAAGAGAGCGACCCAAAAAATTATGTGACAAGTCCTTACATTTAGATCTTCCTCAAAATTTGTGAGTATTTACATTTAGATCTTCCTCAAAATCTGTGAGTCCATACATGTGGTGAGATATCCGTGATACACCCCGCCCAAATAAAGAAATACTACAGCGTTTGAACGTTTTCTAGGCCTTAAAAACAAATCAAGTGCAAAAATATTTGACTAACGATTTCAAATTTTGTCACTACGCCAAGTAAATTTACCACCCAGCCCGACATCCGTACACTACCCCTCTTCTTAGTGTTTATGAACGAACGTCGAGAAAAATTAGAAAATATTTGAATATTTCCACTATTACGTTAGAAAACTTGCAACTAAATTCTAGGTTTGACCTTGGTTTGAAGGACAATACTACTGGATTTGAAAATAAACAGTTAGAAAATCTATTAATAACTATAGCCTTAGCGACGGTTACTAGGGCCTTCGCAAAATGCACTAACGCAAGCGAGCGGCTAGAGATTTGAATCTATTAACGCCAAGCGATGATACCCACCCCCATAAAAACCACTAACTTTTTCGTTACCCGTCCTAATATTTAAAACGACCATTAGACAGTTGGCAGCAGGCCAACGCGTTGTTTCGTTTTCTAAGAACGGGAGAGAGAGAGGAAAAAGAGAGGGGGGGGGGGGAATTAACATGGAAAAAAATCTAACCTAACTTGTGAAACTGGAACTAGCAAGCCAAATGTGTGCAGGGGAGAGAAAGGGGCAAAGACAACGTAGAAAATGCATTGTATTCTAATAGAAGGATAACTAAAAGGAAAGGACAGAAACGATAATATTGTTTATTGAAATACCATATTAATCCTTAGAATATGTTATCTTGCCTTAGAGTAAAAGTATGTTCTAAATAAAGAAAGAAGAAAAAGTACGAAGATAAAAACTACGATAAAGAAGTAAATGAAAACATACTGGCTAGATAAAGGGAAATTGTCCGGTTAATAATCACTTTCTATCTTTACAATCACTTCAATAATAACGGAGATATCGAAGAAAATAAAAATTGAAGACAGACAGACATACACAGTGGTAACCGCTCAACTTTGAAAATCTTCGGATGTTATATTTTGAAACGCGTTGTTTTGAAAGAAAGGCAAATTGGCTTAGATTGATATGATTGGTTGAGGTTAGTCTAGGAAGAGAGGGGATAAAACGAACGCTTTGCTAAGCATAAGTGCCACTAGAAAAAATATTTTCTACAAGAAGGTTATGAGCAAACGCAGAGAGATTTGTGACCAATTGCCTTTGCTGTTTGGAAGTGGGCGATCTGAGTTTGTGCCATTGATCGCTGGTTAACCTTATACTTGTGAAATATTTCATTGATTGCGGTAAGATGAACCATTTTATTGATGTATATATATTATTATGTAGAGCCCAACCCAGATAGGGCGCCCACAAAATTTTGTTTGTGCGACATATGCCTTTGTGGAAGCTTGCGACATACTAGGAGCACAGGCATGCCTAAGTAGACTTATGAAGCAAATGAAAGTACATTGTGTTGGAAAATGGATATATCTATATATATATAATATTACGACTGTAAGACCAGGAAGCCACTGTCAGTCTTTGGCAGACCTCAGTGATCCTATAAATTTTAAATTACATAGAATTTTCATATGAAAAGAATTAACAGATCACTAGAGAGAGAAAAAGAAAAGAGTGTATCCAGCTGAAGATAACGAAGATTTAAAGTGACAGGGGCGTTGAAACCATGTGGGGAGAAGAAGATACCCCCTGAGTATGAAGCAGTCACACTTAAAATTAGGGACTGTAGCTATGTTGATTAGCTCTTTATCTGATCACAACTCATGTTTAAAGATGTTTGATTAATAGTTGTGGAGATACACGTATGTAGAGTACTTAGGGAGGCCTGTTCCTCTTGTTGCAGGGTTGAGTCATATATTACCCAGTGAGCCATAACCTGGAGCTGCAGAGATTTGAGACACCATGCTGTTTGTTTAAAGATTGAAGTCTTATCTGCCTCCAGCGAACACTGTAGTGAACGAGTGTGTATTTTTCGAGCAAGTCATCTACCTTCAACAGGAACCACAAGATAAGCCATACGATTGCGGGCTTATGCAAATTCATCACGTTGTATTCTCCACACGCTACTATAAACTGTCTTGTGATATGATGAGAAACCCAGTCCTTCCATGTAGTGACCCTTAATAGGACAGTAGTGTTTCAGCAGGTAATAACATTCTATAAACATTATAGTAGTTACATTTATTGGACAAGATGTTCTTCATATTTATTTAAATGTTGTACATAAACACACTTCCTTTTAAAGTTTAAACATTCCTGTCCCAAAAGATTTGAGGTACAGGAAATTAAATTGTAAAAT